>VZZY01019809.1:0-24418 GCA_013400335.1 Eurystomus gularis | reverse complement strand
GCTGCAGTGGCCTCTTGTGGGCGCGGCGGGAAGGACGCGGCCCCCGCCGGCCTGCGCCGGGGACGCCCGGCTGAGAAGCTCCGGGGTGCCTACCGGTGCTGCTCGTCGTGCTACCGGTGGGAAATACCGGTGCTAGTCCACAGAGGTCTTGGGTGCAAGAGTTTGGCGTATGGAGGAGGCCCAGGGGGTGGCGAGCAATGGAATCATGGAGTCATGAAGGTTGGAAAAGACCTCAGAGATCATCGAGACCAACCATCGACCGGACGCTGCCGTGACCACGAGGCCATGTCCTGAAGCGCCACATGTACATGTGCTTTGAACATCTCCAGGGATGGTGACTCCACCACTTCCCTGGGCAAAATAAGCCGCCAGAAGCTGCCGACTGGGATTTTGCAAAATGCCGAGCCTTGTAGGAGCTGAAAGGCAATTTTCAGGGCGATCTGTCGCTGTCAGTTCAGACTCTTCAGCACTTACAAGACAAGCGTGAATTAAAAGATTCTTTCAACTGCTTTCATCCCCGGAACTGCATTATTGCAAGGGGGGAAAAAAAACCCATCTGGATTATTACCAATATGTCTGTCAGGGGTAAAAAAGCTTCGTAGATTGCAGTTTTGGGAGATGTTTAGCTGATTCAGCTTTACTCAATTAGTTGTTTGGGGTTTTTTTTTAATGGAAGTTAGAAGCTTAGTTGGCTTTTCAGACCCTGTGATGAAAATGATAGCTCACGAAAAAGAAGAGGAAAGAAACAGGTTAAAAAAAATTAAACAGAAGCTGCGCTTTATCAAGCTTGCGTGGATATAGTAATCTCTTTTGTCCTCCAGAAATCAAGCAACTCACTCTGTAGCAGGTTTAAATCATATCAGTATTAACTCGGGATCTGCAAAAGCAAACCCTAGTTTAAGCCTGCACTTTTCTTACTTCTCTCTACATTTTCTTGCAGCGATGCTTTAATGCCCACATTTTGAAAAATAAGCTTTTGCTGCAAAATAATCGTTGTCTATGGCTTCTTAAAAGGGCGATCCAAGTACACGTTTCCAGGGTTTTTATTAGTTAAAATAGATCCATAAGAAAGGGGAGTTTAAACTTTTTTTTCTTTCCATTGTATTACCACAAGGGGCAACACCTGTGAGTCAGGGAAAGAGAAGATACTGTAAAAGCATCTGTATGAAACCAATTCTGTGCATAATTACACAAAATCCTCCATCCCATTCTTGTTTGTATGACTTGCCCTCTGTTTTCTGTTTGTTTTGCCTTAGCTGACATTTCACTGTTTTCTCATTGATTGTATAATCCCTATTGTTCCTTACATGGGTTACACCACTTGTCATGTAATTTTACTGTAAAAATAGATTTCAAGTGCAAAATGCTGAAAATAGTATTGAAGGCCAACTCGTTGCCCTAGTGAAAGGAGTGGGTTAGCACTCTGGCAGTTCAAATCACTGTTCAGAGACAGGCGTGGTGAGATGTCTCACGCCTGGTCCCACATGGCTCCATACAGAAACGGGGGTCACTGCTTGGTCAGAGGTCGGGGCTGGTGTGATCCATTTCTGCTGCTGCTACTATGGGTCCTGAAGAGTCAAAGAAGGCAACGGCAAAACCAAACAGTTGGTAAAGGCAACTCAAGTTGGGGAGAAAAATCAGAATTACATCTGTCTCGTGAAAACTGGCAGGTTTTCAGTGAAGGCTGATCTTTCTAAGGAAATCAGATACTCCCTTTGGATCTGATTCTACAGATTTTCTGGTTGTAAACTGCCCTTTTCTATAGAAGAAATCACACTGACATCACCATGATGGGTGACATCCATAAAAATATGCAAGTGGGTGAGGTTTTGTCTGACCCTTTGTTTCCTTGGTACCAATCGATGACATGTTCATTTCACAGTTCCAAAAACGCTGTTTCAACTTGTCCAGGAGTGAAGTATTTCAAGTCTCTTTCCAAAGTGAATTTAAAACAACAACTGAGAAGCTAAAAAAAAAAAAAAAAAGCATAGCATTGTTACCCAGATCCATGCAGTACTCAGCTCTAAAAAAAAATTAATTAAACTTCACGGGATTTTCTAAAAATGTGAAGACCAGGAGAGAGACCAAGGATCATTCCTTAATTGCAACGCTGCTGTGAGATCTGTAGCCCAGAGGGAGAGGAACGAAGAACTGGGGTTACCTAGATCCGATAATATTTTTAAGGTTGTGAATGAAGTGATTCGGTGTAACATCAATCCCTGCAAAGAAGGTGGTTCTCTGGAACAAGATGGAGCTTTTCTCGTCTTGGCCCACCAGTACTTTGAGAAAAGACTTGAAAATTCACATTCAGTAATGCCGTGTCACAAAGAGTTCATTTTTTTTTAAGAATAAGAGTGGTGAAAAGCTTTTAGCCATGGGATATGTGAAGTGTATTGCAAAAAGCTGATATGCAGTGTGTCCCCCAACCCACCAACCAGTGGTTTTATCTTCTGAACTCTTGCTTGGGGGGAGGTTATGCACAAGAAGAAAAATTATCCTGAAATTCAGGCATCTATGCAACACAAACTGTATCTTGTACGGGATCTCCATATACATAGTGTTAACATAAATTGATACATGTAACACGTATTCATAACTACATTTATTTACTTCACAAATGCACCAGTGATCTATGCCTGCTAAAATAATGCTTCGAGAAAGTAATCTGAGAAACCACAACAGGCAGCAATAAAACAGCCTTTAACCACACTTCATTTTTCAACCTTCCAATTTTCCAGCACCTGGAAAGAAACTAGAGGTTTTGTGCTACACATTAGAAGTGAACAAAACTAGGTTCTGGAGGGAAATGTTTTCTATTATCCATGATTTCAAAGAAACTGACAACATATTAGACACAAAAAAACCCCTGAAACCCACACAACAACCCTGAATAACAAATAACGTGCTAGTTTTCAGGCTACCTGTGCTGGTTGCTGTTATATCCTACCCTCAAGGTGTCGTCTTTTCATTGTCTGGGAACACATATTAGCAGAGATCAGTCTTCTGTGATCCCAGACAAAGTCTAGTTAAAAAAAAAGAGTGGCAAGCTAAGAGGAATTCCTCTATTTAGAAGGTGAGCCTTGCTCTTATGTTGCTCCCCCTGCCCATGGCAGATGGCAGGTGGGAGCACTGGGCCACCAGCTGACTCGCGGATCTCTGGAGCTGGGCACTGCAGCGGGGACCTCCGTCTGCCCAAAGCATCTGCAGAAGACCTTGTCCCAGTGCAGTGTGCAAACCAGTCCAAGGACCAGAGAAGAGCCCCAGTGTTACTCAAGTGGACTTAAATTGGATAAAACCAGGATTTTAGACAATTTCTCCAATCAGTACAGAAAGAAAACATGACACCAAGTTGCTCTGTGAACAGACATTTGGACTCCCAATCTCCATATGAATCTGTTCCATGTCCAGCCCAAGAAAGCTCAAATGAGCAAAAGTAGTTTTGTTTTCGGTTTGGGTTTTTTTTGTTGTTTTTTTTTCTTCACATTTCATCTGAGTTTATTTTAAGAATAGAAGAATTAGTTCAAACTCCATAAAGTGAAACTTGAACCTTCACCTATTGCAGGAACCACAAGGGTTTGGAAACATTTCAGAAAATAGTTTTATTGTTAACATTCATTGTTCTTAAAACCAAGAGCAGATTCCCAAATGCTGGGATCCTCATGGCAGGATTGATGTTCAAGACTTCTTGGCAGTAAGTAGCTTCTTCTTTGTAGAAAGAGAAGAAACAATTTAGAGCCCTTAGACAGCGAGTTTGTTGTAGCCAATCACAGTGTTGCTTCTTTTAAAATCCTTGGTGGAGGTGGCAGCAATCCGGTGTTGGAACTTGTTTATTTTCTTAGACTTAATACCATCCATTTATAATTTACCCTAAGGAGCTCAGCTCCACCCTCCTCAAACACTGCCTGTGAATTTCCTCACTCTAAATTGGTTTGGGTATTTTTTTTCCCCTCTTCACTTACTTATATTAGCTAAAGGCTCCACTAGTTACAACATGCAACTAGACAAATAAACCAATAGAAAGACAAATGTCATGCCCAAAAATTGCATGGTGGCCAAGGGCAAATAAAAGCTGGATGTGGCTTTACTTTTATTTATGGGAAAATTGGTGCAGAGGCTAATGCATCAGAAATGTAGTTCTGCAAACTAACAAGTTCTGTACCAAATTCTGTAATTCACTAGTATATAAAACCTGAAGCTAATGATCCAGTTCAAGTAAGCAGAGTAGAAAGCCGAGATTAATGTGATTTTCTCTACTTCCCAGCTCTCTCCTATACATTAACAGAGGTACTGAGTGAAAAACAAACCCTTGGCAATTACCTTTTACCATTGTTTTTTGCAGGCCTTGCTCCTTCTCTCTCACGGAGTCTCACCCTACGTTGTACAAACAGAGTAAAAAATCAGCTCTCAAGGCTTTGTCCAAGAAGTTCAGGTGTGTTTGCAAGTTTGCTGTCAGCTCATCACAATAAATGTGCAGCAGGACAGGTTTCTTTGCTTTGCTAGCTTCTGTTATTTAATCAGGGGGTTGGGGGTCTAATTAATAAGACAAGACTGCAAAAGGTAGACACATCTAGCTTGGCTAAGAGACAGGTTAGAGACTGGCGTGGCCTGGACTCAACACGTTACAGCCATCCAGGTGTAGTCAGTTACTGACGATGGTACAAGACTGTGAGGAGCAAAGAGATGACATGGAAGATGAGTGGATTGAGTAATAGCGCTCAAGTACTGATAAAGATGTTCCTGCCTGTGGACCACCCTTCTGCAGGACCGCGCAGCATGCTTATGGAGTAGGTACACTCTGCATTTACATGGGAGTATGGGAATAATGTTCTTGTACCACCACCAGTAACCGCCTCTTGGCGACTCCACCTGGATGGTTGTAAGTTTGTTACACTCCAGCCTGCTTCAGTTTCTCCCCTAAGTAATGTCTTCAGCTCTCTCTTACTCTTTTGACACCCATTTAGTGTTGAAACATTGTTTCCCAGGGATTTTAATGCCTCCAAAATATTTTTTTTCTGGAGTGAACTAGTATTTTCTAATCTTTTTTATGGTTTACAAAGGGACAGGATTAGATTTTTCCTCCAGTCTCTATTGCTTTGTGCTTATCAGCACCAGGCATCATCTGCCATTAAATTGCTCACTCAGTCAGGACCATGAGATTCTTCTTCACCCTTCCAGAAGTGAGTTAGATTTGATGTTACTAGATTCAATAATCCTGGCTATTTTGGTAACATCTACATACTCAGTCACCTTTCTGTTCAACTCTTCCCTGCCAGTGGGGCTTTGTAGCCTGTTTTCTATAAGCTTGTTGTGGGCTCCTCAGACACAGCAACCTTTGCACAGGAAAACTATTGAGGGAAATTCTTTCAACTGCTTGTAAAACAGTATTCAAAGAGCTTCTGGTGGATTGGCATGAAGGCAGAGTGAAAGCAAGGACGCTGTGACTTTGGTCTAAACCGTTCCTTTTCCAGAGGTTCAATTACATTCAAAGATGAGGTATTTCAGACTCTTGGGGGAGGAAGCACATAGCTGTAATGAAACACTTGCAGGCAGGGGATTAGCTGACCTGTTGGAAAAATAAAGACGTCACCTGAAATGCTTAACGTGGGAATATGAAGTCAGCATAACAGGTTGCTTGGATAACGGTGGGGTTTGAGGCTTTGTGGCTGTCTCAGCAAAAAGGCTGAGAAGGTGTTCAGCATCTCTCTTAACCACTGTATTTTTTGCAGATGAGATTTTACTTCTATCGCTATTTCCTCCTCTTTCGTAGTGTTATTTCATACCTAGAGCTCGATGGGAAGATGCAGTCTTGTTTTCTAGTCCTGGTCTGGAAGCATACCATGCACCAGACTCACTTTCCATCTTTTCCCAAGAGGGCTAGGAATGGTATTTATTTTCTTGTAGATGCATTTCGTAACATATTTCTGAGTGTTCGTCATCGTCCCTGGGGCTTGGCACCTCTGAATGTGATGAAGTAGAAAGTATTTGAAAAACCAGTATACCAAGTTGCTTTAAAAAGTGCCAGTAATACTGCAATGGGCCTCCGTTTATGCTCTCTCTGGCTCTGGGATGGGTATGCAGAGACACCGCATCCTCCCGCAGACATCCAGAGGGGTCAGGCCCAAATGCTGGTGCAGGCCCAGCATGTTGCACTGCTGCCATGCTCTCAAGCTGAGCTTTGCCCCATGCCAGCTCACCCCCTTGGCCAGCCCATGCCGGGCTGGGCTTAGCACATCCCTGGGACCATGTGCAGTGAGGAGTTAGGATGAGGTTACCCTGTATATGTCAGGAAAGGCAAAAGAGCTTTTGCCTGTGTGAAGCCATGCAGCTGGTCTCTGTGCCAAATAGTGGCCCCTGTCCCGATTTATTTCTCAGTCTAAACAAAGTGAAAAGATTCATTTTCCTCCAAATGCACGAAACATACTGCATTTTCAAAATCCAATATTTTAACTGCCCTTCCTGGAGGGATCAGTTGTCCTCCGTCTCCAGCAGCCTTCACTGGGCTCACTGCTTATTAGCAGATCATGTCTCTAGTTGCTGGATTTCTTCAGGGATCACTCAATATTGTTTCATAAAAGAGAGGAAGAACATTCGCACTCTTAATGAATTTAGTTGTCATCACTTGCCAGCTTTGTGCTCTGAGGTCTCGTTTAGGTAGCATAATTGTTATTATATTTTTATATAAGTCATTATAATCTGGGAAACAGTCCAAATATGCTTTTTAAGTAAAACTGATCAAGCCTATTTGTGGCAACTGGAGCCCCTCTGCACGTCACAGTCTCACTGGCAGCACCGCAGTGGCTGAGGGTGGATGTGCCACATGGAAACAAGGAGACCTGCTTTCTTGCTTGGGCACAGCCCAGGGTCATTTCTTATTGTGTCTGACATTCCTTGGAACACTCTTACCTTCAGATATTCCAGCCTGAAAGCTGCAGTCAGGAAAAGGGATAGAAAAAAATCGTTGGTTATACAGGGTGGGGAGTCGGAAGGTCATTAGGCTGTTGGGCTTGTATTCCATCCCTGCCGCTGCTGTCAGGCTGATTTTCCCTATACTGACAGACACAGGTCTTACAGTCCTCAAAGAAACAAGAGTCACACAAGATAGTTTCTCGTGGGGTGGCTTTGATTTCAAATCCCACCATCGCTCTTGCCACAGCAACAGTTCTTGGATGAACCGCACAGAGCTTTGCAGAACCAAAACAGCACCGTGAGCAACCTGCTTGCTTCTCCACACCTGACCTGCAGCTATAAATACTGTCTTGGTTATTTCTTTGTCCTCAGGTGCAAAAAATACATTGTCAGGTGAAAAAAATCCTCTGGAAATATCTCAAACCATTCCTAATGGTGCATGCAGCAACAACCCTGGCTGTTCTCTCTGCAATTAGTCGCACCTTCTGCCTTGTCACATTAGGAAAATGAAAGGTGCCCTTGGGTTTTGCAGGCCATGGGTGAAGCGTCAAGACTCCCACCATCATCTCTGCTACTCATCCAGGGAGTATTGCTGCAACATTAGGAAGTGCAAATCTCCATTTCCACTCATGGGGCAAAAGATGAAATATTTTCTGAACTACAAGGAGGCTAAGAGGCTCAGAACTAAAAATATTCCCATGGCTGCCACTGTCACTGATGAAAAAGGTTGTCAAAATTGGCTTATTCTGAAAGTTTTAACCAGCAAACTGTGCTGTCAGCACAGGCAGTGACAGAGAAGGGTCCTAGGTTAGCCATCAGGCATAGTGCTGGGATTCTGGGTTTCTCATGGGTGGATATCACTGGGCACTGATAGGTCATTTCTTGGGAAAGGGGATGAAGGGAAACCTTCAGTCTTTTTGTCTGGAAGAGGGAATTCTCCTATTCTCCCTTTGCTATTTCACCCAACTGCATGTTACACATACCCTGCAGATGCTAGAGCTTCTGGGAATAGTAGGGACACTGATGGCATATTGCCCTGTGCTTGTGTCTTATTCTAACACAACCAAGATTGTTCTCTGTCCTAATCCATGATGTCCATCCATTGTACTGCCATATGGCTCTCTTGGAAAGGCCTTGCTTCTCTCGTATACTGTAACTTTTGATCAGATGGTTTGGTCACCCCTAAGGCAGTATTTTGTCTAAAATATGGAAGGGGTCAGCCTTGCTACTCCATTAGGTGGGAGCTTGGTGGCTATTTGAGTATATTCAGTGAAACCCCTTTTCTCAGGTGAGCTCTGCAGCATTTTTCTCCTGGTCCTGTGCAGTGGAGGGGTGTGCTGTTAGTCAGGTTTTCTGCTCATTATTTTGCAGAGTGTTTCTTTGCCTCATCTTCCTTGCTACTTCTGGTGAGGAACAGTTTGGTTTTGATGAGGTTGCACAAGTCTTTTCAGCCAAACTGCAATACTGAATGTGTCTGCCATGATTGAGCTTAGAGAAATCTCTGCTTCTCTACCTTCTCTGTTATACTGACCTTGCCAATGGAGCCAAATTCATTCTGATCCAGAAAATGCTCTTAAATCATGGCAATAGCTGAAAGTGGAATTTGGCCTACTATGCACAGGACCTGGGTCAGGGCTAGGACTACTGAGCTGCTGATGTGCCTTCACTGCAAAGCAAACCAACAGTATCCTGGTCTGCCTTAGGCAAAATATTGCCAGCATGTTGATGGAGGTGATCCCTCCCCTCCACTAAGCACTGGGGAGGACACACCTGGAGTGCTGGGACCAGTTCTGGGCTCCCCAGTACAGGAGAGACATGGGTGTACTATAGAGGGTCCAACAAATGACTGCAAAGACGATGAAGAGACTGGAGCATCTCTTCTATGAAGGAAGGCTGAGGGAGCTGGGACTCTTCAGTTTGGAGAAGAGAAGGCTCTGGGGGATCTTATCAATGTATATAAATACCTTGAGGGAGTGTACAAAGAGGACAGAACCAGGCTCTTCTCAGTGGTGCTCAGTGACAGGCCCAGAGGCAATGGGCACAGACTGAAACATGGGAGCTTCCCTCTGAACATCAAGGAAACACTTTTTCACTGTGAAGGTGACTGAGCATTTGCACAGGCTGGCCAGGAAAGTTGTGAATTCTCTGTCCTTGGAGATATTCAAAAGCTGCCTGGCGATGTCCCTGGGCAACTGGCTTTAGGTGGACCTGCTTGAGAGAGAGGGTTAGACCAGAAGACCTCCAAAGGTTACATCCAGCCTCAATTGTTCTATAATTCTACAATTCAAAACAGGCAAGCGAACAATGGAGAAGGGGCAGGATAAAGGAAAGCAAGAAAGATGGAGTGAGGTGAATTTCTGAGGCAGAACAGAAGAGAGGGATGAGACTGTCAGGAGGGATGATCAGTTATTGTTCCCTCTCTTCTGGCCCTGTCTGAAACCAGTTTCTCTTAGGACTTATTGAGATATAATGCTGCAGCAGAAAGTGGCTGCAAACTGGAAAAAGGCAATAATCTCACAGTCTGGCAGGCTTTCTACCCAGTACTGAACTTCTCAGGATGGTTGTCAGTGATTTGTAGTCAGCCTGTGGCAAGCTAGACCATCCTCCTGTGATACCAAGCCAATGAAACCTGGAAGTGCCAGAAAACCTGCCCAGTATCTGTCCTGTCCCTGCACTTCATCACCTGGGTATGGACACAGAGGTTTCCCATGGACATGCAAAGGTGATGACAGGGTGACCCAAGAGATGTGGCTCCTAATCAAGCATTTTTCTGTGGTTTTCCCTCTCCCTTGGAGTCTGAATCCAGGCAACTGGAACTGCTTTGGGGCATGAGCTTGCAGCACTACAGTGCTTGATCAGAAGCAGCTGGCATGTCAAACACACAGAGTGCTGGGTGGACCTCCCCAGCAGGTCTCACCGGCACTGTTCATTTAGATTGCTGAATTATCCGTTGACAGTTTTGCTAAGTGAGATACGCTGGGATGTGATAATCATAGCTGACGTGTTGTCTGCTGGCAGGTCTGAGCCCAGCTTCCTTGCTTGGGCTGGATTGCCGCTGTATTACTGTTATTAGCACTGTCGTTGCAAGAGTTTATCTGACACCCATCAGCCCACCTGAAAGCCATACATACCTGTCTTCTTGCTCGTGGTGCAGCCAGAGGCTGGCCATGCAGTGAGGACCATGCCTGCAGGTGGGATGGCCATGGCAGTGGGTGCTCAGCATCTCTCAGGGTGAGCCTGCCAAGCAATAGCTGGTTCAGGTTGTATCTCTGCATATTGAAAGTTAGAATTGGGTTTGCTAATGGGTTTGACTTAAACTTACCTACCTTTTATCTGCAAATGTCACTTGCCATTTTACTGTCCAATTTCTGACTATTCTGAAACCCTTTCGCAACTGCTGAATTAACTTTCATCTTTATTACTTTGGGCAGCTGAGTACAGTTGACTGATTTTCCCCATTATCCTCAAAGGTCTATTATGCACCTTCTTTTGCAGATTTTTTTAGAAATTGGTTGCTCAAAACAGCTGCAGCACATGTTAGTGTAGGACTCCAGCTGGGACTCTACTTCCCTGTGAATGCTGCTGGTGTATTCCTGGTTTTTGGACAACCGCTTCCTCACATGACAACACTCTCTCTTAATCCACGGCAGCTACTTTACGAGCTGCTGTTGAAGGATTTCCCCAGAGCCTCTTGAAAATCGAGTTGGCTGTTGTAGCTGTTGGATTTGGCTCATCTGTTGACACTCGCTTGTTGATGCTTTCAAAGAAATCTTACAGATACGTGTCATGACTGCTGATGCTAACTGTGATGAATATATCATATTTATTCACATATCCACACCACCAATCCCTTCTGATAGTTTCTTGACCTGACTGTGGAATGAGAAAGGAAAAAAAAAAGAGTCCCTAGATAGTGATAGAGTGTTTTTCCTGTTTCTGTACAGGTTATTGTCCAAAAAAGTCTGCCTGCCTCCCACCAAACTGGAAATCATGCAATTCATCTTCCAGCCACCAGGTAGAGGCAAAAGCCATTAAAAAATAGCTACTCAGGCAATAATAAAACAGTATTTCCAAAATACTGCTCTGATTGACACAAAATGAAAGCTTCTGGCCAATCTGTCTTCATGTTCTTAAAATAGGTCTGGCAAAATTCAAATATAAAAATTAACTTTGAATCTCATTAGCTCTGTAGTCAATTAGTTAATTAGAGAGCAGTTGCAGACAATCAGTATGAAGCACACTCTAATTATCCCTTCCTACCCAACGCATGAAAAATTAATCATGGTAGAGTTGCTCTACCTTTTAAGACAATGATAAAAACAGTGGAGTAAGTGCTAGCTCTCTGAAAGAGCATCAAGTGAATCTCTTTAGATGAAGGTTTTTTCTTTTTTTGTGGGAAAATTTATTAATTTGCCTGTTAAGAGTTTTTTGAAACACAGACTTTTCAGATCCAGCCTTGTGAAAAGACTCATTAAAAAAAAAAAAAGGCCAAATCTTAGCACCAAAGTACAAAGATATTAAACACTAAATATGCTTAACAGTATCTATATTATATTCATGGTCTTTCTGTGAGTTTTCTTTCAGGGGTTACTTACAAGGAAGAGAAACATAACAAATGTAAGTTATTGGGCTACCCAGGACAAAATTCACATGTATCATTTATTGTCTTTTACAGGAGCAGCATCAATCCTAACCTTTCAAAGACATAAATCTTCTCTTGGCCTTATATATCAGCTGTACCTATTATTCATGTTGCAGCAGCTCAATGAAGTCCCTCCTGTGGATCAGGACCCCATTACACCACAAACTGTACGCATGTATAAGCTTGAACGAAACTACTCATAATGCACATCTGTCTTGGAGGAGCAGGGTTGTGAATGTTCAGCTCTCCCCTGTAGTTACAGCACACAGAACTGCTCATTCACCAGCCAAAAAACCCGCACCAAACCACAAAAAAACCTCAAAACCTTTGAATGCACTTTTGAATAAAAATGTTAGAAAACTTTGAAAGTCAATTAAAATTGCAGTTAAAGTACAACAATATTTCAATTTGGTGAAACTGATAGATATTGTAAGATTTGTTTCAGATATCACAGGATTTTGAGCTTAGAAGTGCTGTATGAAGAAAAACGAAGTGATTAGCTTGCTGGTTTCATAAAATCTATCAGAGGAGCAGAATTTGATGCATGCAAAATAATGCCTCTAATTATTAATTTGATACAAATATAACCAGATACAAATTACTGGAATTTTATTATAAGTAAGTAGTATAAAATTATACATTTTGGACAGTCTCAAGTGCCTTGGGCAGAGGGTGCTGGCAAGGGCGAGCAGTGGTACGCACCTCCCAGCACTCCCTCCTGGCACTGGGGAGGTGAATTTCCCTGCCTCTCCTTGCAGCACTGCTGGGGCTGAGGATGGGAGGACACCACTCAGCTGGCTGCTGATGGTATAGGAGGTGTCGGATTTCCCCCTGCCAACAGCGCTTTCTTGTAAAGATTTCATCTCATCTGAAGTATTTGCTGGTTTTACCATGTAAAAAACTCAAAAGACATCCAACTACATCAGGATGGGTTTTGGCTATAGGTGCTAGGAAACTTCTCTCAGCAACCCAAAATTCAAAGCCTAAACAGTCTTTGGGTCACTCCTTCCCTTTTCCCAGAACCAGTCCAGAAGGAAGTCATCGGTTGTCAAGCTTTTGCGTGAAAATGCCAGCCCCACAGAGCAGCAAGTATAAATGCTGAGCCCAGTCCCACATTTGAAGCATGCTGTAGAACACCCCAGAGATGGGGACACAGGTCATGGTGATGTGGCTACACCAACCAGGTACTGCTACAGGAGGTCCAAGCATGGCCATATGACACCCTCTCTGCCATCTGAGCATGGCAGCACTGGGAGATGCATGGCTTGGCAGCAGACTGGTGGCACTCAGCAGGCTGACACTCCTATCAAAAAGCAGCTTCTGGGTTTCTTTTTGCACCACCCTCCTGCCATCATAGATCCCTGAAAGCCTGGGGTCTGTCACTGACTGAGGTCTGGTCACCTCTCCGCAGTGCAGTGTGGTGTTTTGCTCTGAAGGCCCAGGACTGGGCCTTTGAATGCATTTTACTCCGTTTTCAGGTAATCACTCTGAAACCCAACTATGCTTTGCAGGGTGAGACCAGTCTACTGGTCTCCTCACTGCGATGTGTTTACAACAGTGATTTATTGTGTTGAACCTGCTTTTTCACACAAGAAGAGTGGAAACTTCTTTTTTTGTCTGATTACTTAATAGGAATAACCCAAAGAAGGGCCCTGTGAGTCAGCAGTGAGACAGGGATGCCAGGCAGAGCAGGAGGACCACACGAAGTGGTTGAGTCTCAGCCAGCACGCAGAACCAGTCCAGAAGGACCTTAGTCTGAAGAGCATGTTCCTTTGATTTTAGCTTTTGTTGAATATTTAGTAAAGCAAAAATAATATCTGGCATCTAATAATATCCCCAGGATAAGGATGCTGCTTCAGACATGGTATAGTGGGGCAGGCCAAGACTTGGGTGAAGATCAACACTCGGGGCCCCAGGTCCTGCAGTGATGTGATTGTATCCATTTTTGAGCTACCTTCTGTACAAGTTTCATTACGTTTCAGAGGAAGCCCTTTCCTTTGCAGAAATGGAAGAGGGCTCATCCATGCTTGCTTCTCCTGACATGAGCAGAAAGCTTTGTTTTTCCAGGGAGACAGTCATAAGACCCTTTGGCTGATAGAGTCAGAGATGAGATGACATGATTTACCACTAACAGTTGAAATTTGACTAATCTGAAAAGTCAACTCAGTATCAGGATGATCCAGCACTTTTAGGCTTTGTTCAAAGCAGACAGAGGCTTAATCTGTCTTCCTAGATGAAGGAGAGGGGCGAACACATGATGAGGAGGAGGACAAGGAGGAGAAGAACTGCTGGGGAGTAGGAGCCGTTTTTGGAGAGCATGGGAGGCAGTGGAGAGCGCCCAAGGTCCTTGACAGACGAGGAGCAAGGTGAAGAAGTGGGAGCCCATGAGGTTGGTCCTGGCTCCCTGGGAAATTTCAGCAATTTGTGACTTGTGTGGGATGGGGGCCTGAGGGAAGGGAAGTAGAAGAATAACACTGTTGTATTGAAAAGGCAGCCCAGACTGGTTTTAATTTTTTTCCTGTTTTTCTGGACTGACAAGGTTATCTGAGCCTCAGGAAAAGACCTGATGAACCCGAGGACTTGCTGTCTTAAGTGGACACACCCCAAAATGGGAGCTGTAACACAAAGTGCCAGCTGTGGTGCCCTATGTGGGTGGATGTCCAGCATGGGCTTGGGACCAGGCTGGGTAAGTCCCAGCTATACAGTTTCATATAAAAACCCCATTTTGAAACCCCTAAGTGTGACAACAAGGGGTGAAGGTCCTGTGCTGGCAGCCACTGAGTCAACAGCATAGAGATGCAGGTGACAGCTGCCTTCACTCCCTTAGAATCATGCAATGGTTTGGGTTGGAAGGATCTTCAGGGATTATCTAGCTCACCCCCGCCCCGTGCCACAGACAGGACCATCTATCACTAGATTAGGTTGCTCAAAGCCCTGTCCAACCTGACCTTGAACACTTCAATGATGGGGAAGATAGAAGATAAGCTTTCTGTGCCCAGAGGGCACATGGATCACAACAAAGCATCCTGCTTCAACACAGGGGCTGATACTCATCTGCTCACTGCTGGTAAGCTTTTTTTCATGTACAGCTACATCAAAATTCTTCCCATAGATGCTCAAACGAGTCAGATAGATCAATCAGGTAGTTATTCTGCAGCTGTCAAGTATGGATTTGCCCTTTCCTTGTGGAGTGTTTCACAGCTGACAGCATCTACAGCCCCTCTCCCTTCCTTTCTGTCTGACTTTGAGAGAACTGCAGTGATGCCTCTGAGCTCCACAACATTGAGAAATCCTTTAGTGACCAGAAATAACACATTAACTTCCCTGCCTCATCTGAACAATTTGCTAGGGGTGGCCCTTCTAAAAGGCAAGAAGGCAAGAAAGTGTACTTGGCTAGGTAAAAAAACAGCTGGATGGCCAAGCCAAAGAGTGGTGGTGAGTGGAGTTAAATCCAGTAGGTGGCAGGTCAGAAATGGTGTCCCCCAGGGCTCAGTATTAGGGCCAGTTCTGTTTAATATCTTTGTCAATGATCTGGACGAGGGGATCGAGGGCAGCCTCAATAAGTTTCCAGGTGACACCAAGTTGGGCAGGTGTGTTGATCTGCTTGAGGGTAGGGANCATCCTGGCTTGTATCAGAAAGAGTGTGGCCAGCAGGAGCAGGGAAGGGATTGTCCCTCTGTACTCAGCACTGGTGAAGCCACACCTCAAATACTGTATTCAGTTTTGGGGCCCTCACTACAAGAAAGATCATTGAGGTGCTGGAGTTTGTCAAAAGCTGGTGAAGGGTCTAGAGAACAAAACCTATGAGGAGCAGCTGAGGGAACTGGGTTTGTTTAGTCTGGAGAGAAGAAGGCTTAAGGGAGACTTTCTCATTCTCTACAACTGCCTGAAGGGAGGTTATAATGAGACAGGTGTCAGTCCCTTCTCACAAGTAACAAGCGACAGAACAAGAGGAAATGGCCTCAAGTTGCATCAGGGGAGGTTTAGACCGTGTATTGGGAAAAATTTCTTCATCAAAAGCGTTATCAGGCACTGGAACAGGCTGCCCAGGGAAGTGGTTGAGTCACCATCCCTGGAGGTATTTAAGAGATGTGTAGATGTGGTGCTTAGTGACATGATTTAGTGGTGGACTTGGTAGAGTTAGGTTAAAGGTTGGACTCAATGATCTTAAAGGTCTTTTCCAACCTAAACAATTCTATGATTCTATGATCAGGAAGGACAGTGATGTCTTAGGTGTGCCCAAGTTCCTTACCAGTACCTAAAAATAAAGTGCATGCTCTCACATTACAAGCCTGTGATGCCTCGTCCAAAAATCAGTGTGGATTTTATTTCTGTGCCCACTTTGCTCTAAGAGCAGGTGGTGTTGAAGCTGTCAAAGTGATGGAGGAGGAAAGCTGAAAGGAGCTTGGCTGTCCTCCTTTGCTACACATAATTAAAGAGAACAAATATTTGTCATTAGCTTGTGAGTCTCCCAACCTGCGTGTGAGGAGGATTCATACTACTCAAAGAACTGTGTAATTAAGTGCTAGTAATCCCCCAAACTCCCACTGTAGTAAGATCATGTTAGTTTTAGAGAGAGATTCATCATGTCAGATTCTGTTCCCGCAAGTACCTTATGAAATATGTTGCAAAGCATGGGATATGACTTGCAAGAATAATCAAAGGAGCCCACATCTCCAGGACTTAAACACACAAGAAGGAATACAGACTGTTCTGCTGGCTGTGGAAAGCACTATGCTCTCCTAGCTAAGAGAAGCCAAACTCAAATGAAGCCATCTTCTGCCCCTGCCACACTAGTGCAATGCAAGTTAGCCCTTCAGCATCTGGAGAAGAGATGCAGGCTTCAAATAACTGTCCCTAATCCTCCTGCCACCTCTGTGCAAGTGCACAGATTTGCCTGCCTCACGGCATGTCTAAGACATCGGTAGAGGAGAGAACCAGTGCTCCCACCTTCCAAATGATGATCCTGGGTGAAGCTAACACCCACCTTGCAATGGAATCAAAACTGCTGCATAATATGCCCGTGGCACTACACCCACATTAGCCCTGTGTGTTTGACCAGTGCTGTTGGGCAGAGGAAATACTGGAGGAAGAGTGTGGATGACTGAGTACAATGTTTGGTCGAACTGTGATGATATTTAACCACTCTTGATAAACTTCAGGGATCTACGCTTTCCTAATTCCTGTTCTTATGGGAGGCAGGATCAGAGGAAGGATAATTTTCTGTTGTATTCCTAACCAGAAGATGAAAGGGTACGTGTAGGCCAAGCCATAACCACTGGCACTAGGCATGAACTGACTCCCTGAGAAGCTGTTGGCTGAATTCACCCAGTTCCATGCCACTCCTGCCATGGCTTAGTGCAAGAGAAGCACAGCCAAGTGGCTTAGATGTTTCCTTTTGATGTCAACCCTACGCTGCAGGCAGGTAAGACTGAAGCTCCTGAAGTCCAAGGCTATTCCTAAACTCCTGCCTGTGCCCACGAACTCCAAACAGCAGAGAGACAACCTCTTCCAGGACACAGATTTGGGAGGGGCACAAAACTTCTGGCAGTGGCTGCAGGCAGGACAGAGGTGTGTGACTCATGCCATGTGTCTGCAAAAGCTGCCTGCAAAACTTGCACCTCTATTTCTTCTTCTTTTATTTTTTCTTCCAACAGGTGGATTTGTCTTGCTCTTTGTGGAATTCAGAAACATGTGGAGTTTTTCCTTTCAGTGGAAAGGCTTCCTGCAGAGAAGGCAAGTCGTGCTGGTTGAGTCGGTGACTAAGAGCAGAGCCATGGGTATAATCTTCTCAAGGAGCTCTCCACTGCCCAAGAGGTCACAACCCAAGTCCTTGATGTGCTGTTTTCAGATAAACCCTGCTGAAAGGTGGCTTGGGCAGAGTTTCTACCTTAAAATACACAAAGATTATAAAGGGAAGCTCAGAAGGGCTGTAGTTCTAGAAGGCCTTTTGGCTGGGGTATGTCCCTGATTCTGGCAAGAATTGGGTCTGTGGAGAGGATGTGCCAGCTTCTAGCATGCCGAGCTGAACCAGATATTGTTCAGCATCTCACAGCACAGCAGCTTGCTGTGGTAAACAGTTAACAGCCTACATACTACTGCTGGTGGGGGGGTCAGGGATGTGACATCCTGGGGGGATCCACAGCTGTCAGGCACTGCTGGATGGGCCCTTTATGGGGTCTGTGTTCCTTCTCTGCCACATCCTACCTACTAAACACTTGCCTAATTTCAGGTATTGGTCTTCAAGGAAGATTTTCAGACTCCTGCATTGTAAAATAAGAGAAATGTACACTCCTGGGGCGTAGGTCACTTCATCCTAGCAGAGGTCAGCTGGCTCGCAGCATGGAAATTGCTCTTTGCTCCAGTGACAAGAGACACAAGCACCTGCACTAGTCATACAGGCAGAGCAGAGTAAAGCAAAGTGATGTCACTTCATCAGTGCTTGGTTTTTGCAGCAGTGTGTCTGGGGACTGCAACTTCCCTTTCAATTGCACTGTAAGTGCTCAGCCTTCTCCATCATGATGGCATGATGAGCAATCCTTTGAGGCCTTTTCACCTGTGCTTTGTGATGAGGGGCTTTGAGACAGACAAAAATCTCATTTCTTCAAGTGTAATCTACTTCTGGAGACAAGGGCTCAGAGGGAGAGGACAATGGTACCTCCTTGCCTGTTAGGGAAGAGCTGGCCAAAGCCACCTTCAGTGAGGAGCAGAAGAGGAGAGAGGCTTGGAGAGACTGACAGAGACCCAGCGAGGCTAGCACTGGGCTGGAGAAGCTGGAGAGCTGTGGGGGACAAGGCAGGGTATAAGCAGATATCGGCACTGTGGTTTTGTGTTGACCAAACAGACTGCAACAAGGAGTGCCATGCACTTGTCTGGACACAATTAAAGACCTGCAGAAAACAAAATGGAAGCACCCACTAGAATCTTCTCTGAATACTTTCTCAACATGCTGGGATTGTGAGTGCTAAATCACATGACCATCTGTAAAGTCTAAGCTAGAGGTGGCCAGGTTTAGCCTCATGCTCCCTCTGTCGTTAGTGGTTAACTGAAACAGCCATCACACCCTGCCTGCTGGGTCCTGCCTACAGCCTGTTACTATTGTAGACCATGAAATATGGGAGTAGGGGTCATGGACAACACCATACAGGACTAGCTTTGCCTAGAAAACAGCCATTTTCTATGCCGAGCAGCCCAAAGCATCAGGCATAAATCTCTACTATCCAAAGTCACCTACAAATGGCTGCACATGGTGGTGTCACAGCCTCTTACCATGAGCCTGGTGCACATGTAGGCTGTACCTCATCCACGGGGCACTGCTGGGACCTGCTGAAGACTGAGCAGATTGCAGAGTGTTGGTACGGGGCAGGGCAGGTCAGCAGAGCCAGGGACAGGCACTTGTCTTCTGCTGCACCGGTACCTGGCAGGATCCCTTGGCATGTTCCTCCTTGCTGTGCCCTTGCCGTCCTGCCAGCCTGTCCCTGTGAGAAGGTTCTCTGGCACAGGAGCTGCTTTCTTTGTTGTCAAGACCTGCCCTCATTTGAATTATTTTAGCACTCCTGAAATAAAAATAAAATAATTGGGATGGATGGCTGCTTCTTTTCAGTTTTATTTCAGCCCTGACACAGGCTGGCTGAGTTTCAATGAGCTGATTTATACCAAATACTGCTCTGCCATAGCCACAGCTTATCTTTATCTAGAAGAATGAAAATAACTGTCAGCAGCAGGTCTCAGCCAGCTCATAGATGAGCTGCTGGAAAGAGCTCTGTGCATGTTGTCCTTCAGGGTCAGGGCTTTGGACTGGATTGCAGGTATTTGCTGTGCCCAAGGCCTCTCTCCCTGTGGCTGTCTCAGTGACTCAGCTTATCAGTACAGCACGGGCACTGTTTCAACTCAGGGTTCAAAACCCAGATGAGATCACACCCATTTCTGTAAGGACAAGGTGCTACCATCTTAGGTTGTGTGACTCAGCACCTCAGTGGAGGTGTCTTGGCTGGCTGACTTAAAGGAGAGAACTGAGTCTTGGAAGATGAAAAAGGACTTTGTCCACCTTGCTAAAAAGAGTTCAATTATTAGTGAAATCTCACTTAATTAGAACCTGAGAATCTGAATAGGATGTCATACTGGAGCTTACTGAGCACAGCAACCAGGCCTCTAGCAAGACATACAGGATATAACACTTGGTAAGGTTTAGACAATAGACATCTACTTTTTAAATCTCAGCTGTGAGTGCTCAGTGACAGAGCCAGGGAGATGCCAGTATGGGAGCAGCCCCGCACAGCAGAACACAACCTGACATGTGTTGTTCCATGAAACCCCTCAAGTGATCAGAGGTAGGTCAACCACGTGTCTTCCGATAAATCTTTTATAATACTCAGTCTAACCTTATACCTGGCTGACTCTAGGGGACTGAGAAGACTGTTTGCTGCTTTTACCTCTCCTGCGTCGGCCTTCATCTGACAAGTAGAGGAATGGTACCATAGCCAAGATAGGGAGAGGACACTATTCTCAGTGCTGAAATAATACTAAGGGTTTCACTCCCTTCAGGGTCAGGTAAAAGACCTTTTATGAAGGTTGATAACAATAACAGATGCTACTATTACTAGTGCTCAGGTCTTCAGACTCAGCTAAGAAGACCTCTGGTTTGAATCTAAAATGAGAAGTGAAGGTTGGATTTCTACCTGTGTGAGGGTACTCAGCTGCATTATAGAGATATGTGGGAGGTTTAAATAATACCATTGTGCCTAATTTCCAAGAGGTCCTCACCCTTGGTCTCCTCCTAAATTGACCCTTTGCCCAAAAATATTAGAAAATGAAAGTGTCTCTGATACTGAGCCAGGAGGAGATGGCAAACTCTGGGGAATGGACACCTGCTCCAAGTCACTTGCACCTTTTTCATTAAACATTTAAGGGATAAGAGCAACTTTTATGATACTCAACTGTTAGTCCTTACTTCAGAAATGCTTCTTCCTTCATACATTTTCCTTGCTTCCTTTTTTCCAAATAGCTGCACAACCTCAGCAGGAGAGGTAGAAAGGCATGGCCCAGGTTAGGAATAGGAGTAACCACAGGGCTAAGGGTTGTGAGCTGGGAAGCAGGTGGCTACAGCTAGCAATTCCTGTGCTCCTCTTAAGAGCAGATGGCCTTGATGCAAGCCCCCTTTCCCACTCATCCAAACAGAGGATGGAAAGAAATCAGGGATTTCTGTTTTCTGAGTTATAGGGTTAAGTAGGCAGTGGCTTAGTGCTCTTGCTTTGCCTAAGACAGCTTGCTAGAGGGATATTGGGAGAACATCAGGCTTAAGTATCAGTGCAAAGTTGTTTAGCTTTGTATAGGCACAGATGCTTTGGCATCTTTGTGCCCAGAAGCAAAATGCAGGTATTCAGGTTGCCTTCACATTTTTCCAGGTCACTTCCAGAGTGGTTGCCCACTCCGGCCTTGGCAGGTGTGTAGATGGGTGTTAATGTCATCCACAACCAGGCTAAGCTCTGAGACTCTGAGGAAAATATGAACAATGTGATCCAAATGGTAAATTGCAAAAAAAAAAAAAAAAAAAAAAAGGAGGGAAAAGTTCCAAAAATGGAGTATTCCTTTCTGAACAGTCTGAACTGACCATTAACACACATGAACAGGGCACTTATGGGATGAATTTCTGTTCTGCCACTACCTAGCAGAGGCTTCTTGCCATGGCCAGCAGGTAGGTATGGGCTGTTTCTGAGGATGCTGCAAGCCCCAGAGTAGCTGGCAGGGTGGGATAAGTCTCCTTCCTGCCGTTCCTTTGTAACTGGTGTAACTTTGCTATAAAGCAGAGAGCTCCAGTTGCTCGAAAACTTGCATCTATTCAGTCTTTTGTTATTAAAATTCTTCTTGCCATCTATGCACTTCTAATCCCTCTAAAATATGGCTGGGCTTTTGGTTGCCATGATACCCTTTGGCATGGAGGACCTCCTTGTCATCCTTCACAGTACACAGCTGCTTGCTGTTCTTCGGCTGCTGTTCAGTGTTGTTCAATATCCTGCCCTACAAAGGCAGAATATTCCAAGTGGTGATTAGCTTCTGCCAGGGAAGATGCTGGCTCTGAAAGAGAGATGGTGCATGCAGTGTCCCGTGATTCCTAAGAGCTCTATCTTTTCCATTTAAAGGTACTTAAATGCCATAAACAGCATTACAGGCATATGTTCAGGGAATTGACAGAATCAGGGGTTTGTAGGAACTTTTGTCCTCTTGTATTTAAAACTTGAGAAGAGGCGTGATGAGAAGAGGCGTGAGATGCCTGCTGCTGAGCTATAAAGGCCTCTTTGTGCTGAATCATCTGGGCTAAAAAGAGCTCTGGCTCTTTCCTGCTAAGTGGCCAGAGGCTGCTGGTGGACCCCATGGAGGCGGCTTTTGTTAGCAGAGATCAGCTGTGGTGAGAGGTGTCTGGGTCCTCTTGCCATAATGCCAGCTGCAAAAGGGATGGGGGGATAAATTTGTGTTTTCTTCTTTTGCTCTCCCCCTGAGTTTCCCACTTAAAGCTGCAGGTTTTCTCTAGACCTGGGCCAGAGTGCAAGTCAGTATGGGAGTAGGATGGGCTCAGTGTGGGTTCAGGTGGACATGACATTGCAGGGTGCTTGTGGAAGAGAGGATGCTGCATCTCTAAAGTCAGCACTCAGATGTGACTTTTTATTACCTTGGTGACAGAAAGTAGCTGTGTGATAAACATCCCAAAAAAGTAACCTCTCAACAAAAGCAACCTTCTACTTCTCAATGTGCTCAGGCAGCCCTTGCTGTCACAGGCTTCCCACTTCACTAGAACTGAGCCATGCCTGAAAAAGCTTCCTGCAAGGGCAAGTTTTATTGAGATGGAGCAGCTCAATAGCCTTTTTCCATTAGTGTCTGCAAGACCAGGCTTCCCGGGAGCCCTTGAACACTGCAGCACTCCAAAGAAACTGAAGCCTAGAAAAAGAAGATGGTAAATGGCAATAGCACCCTCGTATTTCCTTCCCTTTAGTGAAATTGGGTGTGGGGCACTTATTTTTCCTCCTTTTGTTGGTCTCCCCAGACAATCTTGGGTGAAGAGAGGAGACTGAGTGTTAATATCGATAGTACTCAAGGTTTTTCAGAGGCAGCCTGGTATTCACCAGGATGTGTCCTAGACCTTGGGGTAGTTAGGTCAGAAGTACCTCTTGGTTTATTTTAGAAGTTGTGCTGGACGTTTTTTCCAGAGTTGGCAAATAAATATAGATATACTTTGTATGAGGAAAGCTCCACTCACCACAGGAGGAGGTTCAATGGGCAATACATTGGAGAAGTGTGAAGTGCACAGAAGCTGGGTGTGCCCAAATAATCAATGAGCAGCCACAATGTAGCAAACTCAATGCAAGTCCATATAGGAGGGCGACTTTACCACCTTATAGGTAGGTGAATTTATTTTAAAGTGGTACTGATTTGTCTCCAATTCATATTCTCGTACTCATGTACTCACCAGATGGGTGTATCCAAGTTGTCTGACCAGCATGCAGAAACCAGGATGCTTGTGACCATCTTTGTGATGATTTTGAGGATGAGGGATGGTGCCATCATGTCTTCATCAAATTTCCTGGGTTCCCCTTAGATTGGTGACTGTGCACTGTCTCTGAATGTGCCTTTTGTACCCTTTAGCTGCTGGCAGCAATGACACTGTCCATCCTGCTCCACCTCTGGGAGCTATCAGGATTTACTCCCCACCCTTCATTTTCTGACTGTGACCTGAGCAGCTGCATGCTGTGTGTGTGCTGGCATCTTGGCGGGCTCCTCATTGAGGTCTCATCAGCATGGGTCACTCTCACAGCATTCACTTATAGTCTTCAGTCCCTTCTGGTGCCTCACACCCAGCCATTGCCATTCCTCCCCCACTCTTACCAATCTTCCCATTTCTATTACTATTACAATCTTCTTCTGTCTTTAGAAGACAGTTACATCTGTAAGAATTTTTTTGAATGAATTCTGTAAGAGATTTCTTTTTTTTTTTTTTTTGGGGGGGGGGTTGGAGGAATTAGCATTATGGACATTGAAAGGCAGGAAATTGTGTATAATTTTAATATCTTTTTAAAATCATCTGCTTTAAGGAAGAAAATGAGAAATGTTTTTGAGAACAGCCTTCCTTTATATGAGAAAACAGAAGCTCCATTCCTCTCTCTTTCTCACACCATCTGTGTTTATTAAACCTAACTATTTTAGAAACAAAACATCTCTTACATCTTTCATGTACTGCAGGCTAACAGAATCCACATAACCATCAAGGCAAGTGCAGGAGCCATGCAGGAAAGGAAGATAAGGAAGATAAAGGAAGCTTTCTTTCATGCTTCCTTCTAAGTGTCAGAGGCCTAAGGAAACTGCCTGAAACTCTACACAGTTCGTGGGTAGTACAAGGCAGACAGTACACGAACTTAGGCAGCAACTGGATCAGCCCTTTGGTACATCCAACCCAAAATCTTGTTTCCAGCAGTGGCCATGAGACAACAGGCAAGGAAGACTGTGTAGGAATAGGGCAGACACATACAGCAATGTCGTCCTCCTGTTCTCCCAGCCTGTAGTATTTTTCAACATAGTTTGTATGTGTTTAGCAACTGTCAATGGATTTCTCTTCCATTAATGTGTTCTTGAACCAAACTAACAACTCCAACATGTTGGCAAAGGGCTCAATAGGTAGACTGCTTGTTGCATGGAGTGTTGCTGCTCTTTACTTATTTTAAACTTTGTTCTCTCATAGTTTCTTTTGATGCTCCTGAGTTCTACTATCTGGTTCTGCCAACCACCTTAGCCATGTGGCACCTGAATCCAGCTAATGGTCTTTGAATCACCAGTCAGTAATAATTAAATAGAATCACAGGGTCATAGAATGTATTGGGTTGG
>VZZY01019808.1:40396-66998 GCA_013400335.1 Eurystomus gularis | reverse complement strand
TTTTGCCAGAAATACTGGTAAAATGAAACCAGGAAATCTGTGACACAAAAATATCTAAAGTTAGAGTAACTCTGATACTAATTTCCTGACTAACTGATCTCTGTTCACTTTTTATTATTCTGAAATATTGCTAAAAGTTTATCCTTAAGAACACTTCTGACACCTTGAATAGCCTTTCCTCTTGCTTGCATTTGTTACCCAGATGGGTTGGAATTTATACCCCAAACCCAATATGAAAAAGGTATTTTAGCATTCTTAGGCTCTCTGAAAGGACTGAAATATTGGAACATATTTCTTTTCTTTAGTCATGTTATATGGCAGTGGTCTCCAAACTTTTTTGATAGGGCAACCCTAACAGTAAAACATTTTTGAGCACACACCCCAAATATATGTATATTTATTTAAAAATTATATGCATGCTCTACTGATTAGAACTGAAGTTCTAGTATTTTCTTCCTCGTGCAAACACCCATTTTGGAGACTGCTGCTATAAGCTACAGGATTTCTATGGAGAGAGCAAGCAATGAGGCAGTTTCAAGTTTTGAACTATGGTCTGGTAAAGTCTACAGGCAGATTTTTATTTGGATCGGCCTTCTGGTCAACACTTAGAATTACAGACGGTGATCTATGCAAAATAGAAACTACACTTCATTTTTCAATTTTCAGCATTGCTTCTAGAGAGCTTTCACCTTTGTCATAGGATTTGTGATGTCAGGATATGATGGGAATGCAATTGATAGCAGATAGATTGACATTTTTTTATTTCGAAATGAAAAGATGCTGTATAGTAAGGAATATCTCTATTATAGTAAAAATATTCTATGTTTGCGGGTCCATGAGAAGATGCTAATGTAATGCATTTACTAGAAAGTAAAATTTTAGCCCCAAATGCAGAGAATGTTCAGTTTTATGATTCAAGGCTAGAGTTGTATCATTGTTGTCAAGAAAAATCAGAAGAGTACCAAACTGATTCCCAGGAGTCTACTCCTGGGACAAAAGTACTGATGTTCTTAGTATTTGTAATTGTTGAGAAAAGCTGCTGAACACGGTGTTAAAACAACTGTACTGTGTAACCCTGTGACTGAATCCTCATTTTGGTTGGTAATCGCTGTGCTGGACAGGTTGCTCTGTTTCCTCAGGTAGTGGTTTTCTCTTAATAGTAGACAAGTGTTAGGGATGACCATAAATGTTTTGTCAAAGGCAGTTACCAAGTCTTTCTTTTAACAGGTTGTGGAGATTAGACGTAAATCTTACACACACACTGTAAGACTGGAGCTGTGTTCTTTGGAGATATGACAATTATTAGATATTTCCTTGGCATCTGTTTGTGCTTATTCTGTTACCCAGATTGTTCAGTGCATTTGTGAGACAACTTCTGGTGTAAGTTTATGAGAACTTAAGTAATGATGCTATCCCTGTATCTGAAAGAGTACAGGATGTTTGCCGGCTACCCAAGAAAATGTTGCCGTGTAAGTTTAATATTTTGTGGTAATTCTGTGGCAAGGTAGGTTTTTCCTGAGGATCTCTGTTTTATTTTTGAACACAAGTTGCAGTTGCAGAGATAAAAATATCAAGAATGTCTTGTATTTTTCCTAATATTGTCTTTCTGATAGTAAATGCTACTTGTTTTTATATGCCTCTAATGACTGAAATACTGCATAGAAATATCGGTAGTATAAAGTAAAAAAGGCTAATAGTTTTTAGAAATAATTTTTTAAAAAGATCCTGAGAGCTGTCAGTGCTTACCATGAAGAATTACACTATTATAATTTCAGCTCTTGTGGATAACATTAATACAGAAGCCCTCTGATAGTAATGTTTACAAAACCTGGGCAAGATATTTTGATCACCTTAAAATTGCTTTGCTTGATTTCTTGTGAGATCAGGCTTCTTTTCCCCCCCAAAATGCTTACAACTATGAGCACAGTACATCTGCACTATGGAAAATCAGTGGGGATTTTTGGTGGCTATATTGCAGTGCTGGAGTGGGACCTCAGGAACGTACACAGAAGGAAGGAAAATGCCTTTGGACTCGCTAAGCCAGACTTCACGTGCGTCTCTGCAGGATGCTCCACTGTGTCTCTCTTCATTACTGCTTTCTAATTAGGTAGCAATTCCTTTCAGAAGCTAGGCAGTTGCTAGAGATGACAGGCTGAAGAGCTCAAAAGAACTGCTGTCCTTATAGCTTTTCTTAATTGCACCATTAGAGGCTACTTAGAATCTGATCTTTCTCAGGTTTCAATGGCTATAGTGAATAGGAATTGATGTCTTTGTCGGCACTGAACGATTCTGGCTGTTAAGAATGGATAATGAATTAAAATGCTTTTTAAATTAATTTGATGAAGCTCTATGCCATCAAGCATAATCTTCTGAATTAAATTTGAGTCATCAGCATCTGTTTGCACTAGGGTTTGGGTTATTAGGGACAAAAGTGAGGAGTCAGTGCCAGAAGAGGCAAGTATTTTGGGGATAATTGTGGCACAGGCAGAGGTCACCAACAGATAGGGGAAGGTCAGAGTAATGCTGGAGTTCTTTATAGGGAGAGCAGTAACTAATACCAATATTTACTGCTGATGGATCCTTAAGGACCTGCAGAGACAGACTGAAGCTTGGACTGGCTGGAAGAAATTATTTAAGTTTAGCTGTGTGCCTCACTGATGGCAATAAGTGGCAGGTTGCTGCACTGCTGTTGTACAGTGGGTTGCTGCACCAAAGCCTAGGGTTACCTAGTGTTTGTTATTAAGATTAAAAGCTGAGGGACAGCAGGAACAGGAAAAAATAGCAGCATTGCTAATTCATACTTTAATTCCCATAAGTTTAGGATAAGGATTCAGCCAATGCTTATGACTGAGGTTTTATCCACTGCCAGCAGGTGTTCCTCAGGTAAGTGTTCTTAAGGTTTGGCCTACAGCAGTGGTTTAGAGAATATAGACTGAATAGATTATTTTTTTGATGTTTTGGGTGGGGCTCGTTAGATTGGCTGAAGTTTGGGAATGGCAAGAACTAATGTCTTCTGGTTAATAGCATGGTGTTTGACCTTGGAGCTGCTTTTAGTGTTCTGGAGCACTTGGTTACTGTAAGATTTAACAAGTACAAAAAATTTACATGGGGTCGTGGAAAAAGTCTGCAGAAAATAAATCCATTGAAGATTACATAAATAGATAGCAAACACATCTAGCTCAGGAAGTGCTTGAGCTAAAAATGATTGGAGTAGTCAAAGCATTGGAGGAGTATACTATATATTCCCTTATGGTCTTCTGTAGGTTTTCTGTTACAAGTGTTGTTTGAGACAAGGTGTTGGGCTGTAGTTCACCCTTGCTCTGACTCAGTACTCCTGTTCTTATGTTTGTGGTCCAAGAGGGTAGCTCAGTGGTGGAAGAAATTATTGCAACATATGTTGCAACATATGTGTTATTGAGAGGAGTTGCTGTATTATTGTAAAAGCTAGTTAGATGTATATATAGATGCTTATGCATGTTTTTGACATTGTATGAGCTTCAGTCAGCAATGAGTATGGATTGGGGGTTCTGACTAATGTCTGCTAGAGGCTTGAAACAGAGTAAAATTTTTGGACAAAAGGTGTTGAGGATACTAGTCCTGATTTTTGCAATTTTTAATTTTTTTTTTATTAGGCATGTCCATTTCATGGTTAATTCTGCCCCATTTATTGGAAACTGGGCTGTCTTTAAAACCACAGTTAGTTTCTAGGTTATTGTTAGGACACCCATAGGCAGCTCAGCCCCACTGTGTGAGTCAGCACAGGCAGGACGCAGGAACAACCACAAAGCCATGGTTGAAATGCAAAGAGTAAATTTATTCTCATTACCTTGCAAACTGGGGAATCTCTGCAGCAGCACCTGGGTGGAGGCATGCAAGCAGGAATGCAGGCACTGTGGAGCTCAATCTATGCTAGTGAGTAAAAAAGCTTTTGAATGTGCTGCTTTCTTCTGTATATCAAGAATTCTTGTTGGCATGGTTTTCCACTGTGCTTCGATGTTTTCCACAGCAGGGCAGAAACCTCAAGCATCCTCAATAAGGTGTCTCTGAGTCCTTCACAGACCTAGGTTATCTAAACACAGATATTCTACTTGTCAAGCACACAAAGCTAAGCAACAGTTAGTGTTATATATGTGTTTTTCCACACCCCAACTGCAAGTCACTTGAGTGTGTTTACAGTCCTCCTCACTCATCTTCCATTGTTTTCCCACACCCACACAGCTGCTCGCTTACTTCTGCCCAGCAGGATGGAGGAGAGAATTTGGGTAAAAGGGCAAAAACTTGTGGGTTGGGATAAAGAGAGGTTAATAGGTAAAGCAAAAGCCACACACAACAGCAAAGCAAAACAAGGAATTCATTCACCACTTCCCATTAGCAGGCAGATGTTCAGCCATCTCCAAGAAATCTGGGCTCCATCACACATGATGGTTACTTGGGAAGCAAATGCCATCGCTCCAAATGTCCCCCTCTTCCTTTTTCTTCCCCCAGCTTTTATTGCTGAGCACGACATCATATGGTAAGGAGTGTCTTTTTGGTCAGTTGGTGTCAGCTGTCCAGGCTATGTCCCCTTTGGTCCCTTGCTGCACATCCTCAGCCTACTCGCTGGTGGGGTGGTGTGAGAAGCAGAAAAGGCCTTAATGCTATGTAAGTGCTGCTCAGCAATAGCTGAAACATCCCTGTGTTATCAACACTGTTTTCATCACAAATCCAAAACATAGCTCCATACAAGCTGCTGTGAAGAAATTTAACTCAATCCTAGCCCAAACCAGTACAGCTAGTTGCTGGTCTTTACAAGGGAAAGAAGATGTCTGTGAAGAATTTTAAAACTTCACTGCATTCATAGCCTTCTTTATAATTGCAACCGGTAATGTATTACAAGATAATATACCCTTTCTACAAAGCTAATTTTGGATAACTTGGGAGGCTCTTCTATCTCAAATATCTCAATTCAAATCTTTCCTAAGCATATGCATCACCAGACTTGAGCTGTCGTGTATCTCAAGCTGCAGCAGTTGTTCATTTCCAATTTGCAGATACCGTTCTGATAGTCCTGAGGAACAGGTCTTGGTCTCATTTAAGAGGCTGTTAATTCATTCTGAAGATGAACAGAATTCTTTTGTTTTGAATGGCTGTCCCGAGCCTTTTGGAAGGGTTTATTGTCTGTTTGCATTACCGGTATGACAAGGCATTTTCGGTTCTCTCAAATAATTCAGAAGCAACATAAATCTGTAATGGCCCAGGATTCCAGGGAGTCCAGATGCAGAATTTAAGGGACAAGTGTCTATATAGCTTAAAATTTAACAGTCTGAAACTCTGAGCAAATGGTTTTATCATGCGTGTGCATACTTTCCCCAGACATAGTAATGCTAGTGGATAAATATGTTATGGTCTTTAGGTTATGTTATTCTTCTTCAGAAGATATTTATTGCATCAATGTGCATCTGCAAACTCTCTTACTGTAGTGCTGTACTAATACCTAAATTATAATCTAACAAAAATTAGAGACATTCCTGGAGAGTTTGCATTGTTCTTCCCAAGCATAAAATGTCTGCTTTTCATTTATTGTCTTTTATTGTCTATTTGTTTTGCATGTAACTCATATTTCCAAGGCCAGTATTTTTGTTAGTCTCAGAAAGTTAAGCACAACTAGAATTTTTAGTGTTAGCATTTTCTGGCCAGAGAGATGAAGGTCTTGCTTTCAGCACATGTGCTTCATTCACTGAAATGTTTCAGTGTGTAAATACAGTGTCATTTTAATCTATGTAGTAAATTTGTCAGTGTATTTTATTTTTCCTTTTGTTCTGCCCTTTTTTTTTGGTTTCGTGCTTTGTGGTGAGACAATGGGTTCTTCCTCATATAAAAATAAATATGATAAACGTATTAAAATAGAATATAAGCCAACCAGTAAGTTGAATTTTTCATTAACTAGATTACATTGTAATTAGGAAATTAAATTAATTTTTGTAGCTAATTCTAATTAAAACAATGAATCCCTGAGAGCTCAGGCTACCTTGATCTGTAGATTTCAAACTTCGTGGACTTGTGGGCATGAAAGCATTAAGTACTATACCAGTGGCAATATTGCACTAAATGCTGTGCTCCCTACTGGTCTTAGTTTTAGTTTTTTTTTTCCATGGAACTCAAAGCCATGTCAGAGGATCTTGTGGACAAACACTGTCCATGAGCCATTGGTTGGATATTGTGCAATCAGTGTGCGACAGAATTGTAGACTTCTATTACCATGAACAGTGTAACTGAGAAAAGCAGCTTTCAGTAGAACTCTATAGCAGAAAAAGTGCTGTCAAAATAAAAAGAATAGTATTTGTGCTTTGAAACTAGAGAGCATTCTCAAAATATCATGTTAGAGACTGTTTGTTGTGGATTACTCATCTGTGTAAGCTGGATGGTCTTTAGAGTCTTCTTTGAGCTCTCTGTAACCACTGCTGAAGAAATGGAAATTCCTGGTTTTCTCATCAGTGCATGTTAAGTGTTCAGTAAATGAGTTGACCTAAATTCACAGAACTACTGAGGTACTCTGCCATGCAGAGATTTTTAGTTCTTAGTTAATCACCAGGTGCTATACAGAAGGCACAAAAGGATCTTACAGAAGCCCACAAGAAGAAATGCCAAAGAAAGGAGCAAAGCACAAGCTATATTCTTCAAAGGTACTTGAGTGCCAAACTAGTGTGGAAAGAGGTGCTGTGATCTCCTCGGCAATCTTATAGATGAACTTAAGGCCAGCTCAATCGTTTTGGCAGGAAATAGTGGGAGAAACAAACTCAGAAACGTTACTGGTCCCATAATTTCTAAGGTGCTGTACAATTATATGGGGAAATATGACTTCAGATTCCCTCTTTGAATCAGGTATGGTAAAGAAGGATTTGGAAAGAGATCCTCAGCTTCCTGCCTTGGAGGGCAATCAGAACAAGTGGATGTTCTATGCCTGTGCTGTTAGTGGTTTCTCACACAGAGCTCAGTGGAGTGGAACTAAACTCCTCCAAGTGGCACATTCCTTTTCTTCCTTTTTTGTCCTGATTTTGACAGAGGTATGTGCTGCTTGAGATAGGCTGTTACAGAAGCTAAAGGTCATAGTTCTCACCTGAGTTGCATCTGTTGTAAAAGAGTTCTGGCTAGAACTACATGCTGAGCAGTCAGGTGTTTCCTTTTGTCCGTTTGATATTTGCTGTGTTTTACGTTAGATGCATTATTTTTCTGTGCCATGTGAACGGATAATAATACACTCTTCTCTGTACTACTCCGTATTTTGTACACTTATGGTTAGTTATTCCTCCATGCTCTAAAATGTTGCCTGTGACTGAATTTCGAAATTTATTTTTATATCACTAGAGTGACAGAACCAAACATAGCATTTCGTGCAAAGGACATAAAATCGATTATACTGAGTGGCATTGTACTAATTTCTTGTATTGGACATACTGCCTTTAATGTGTCCTTATTGTTTTGTTTGCTTTCCTTGACCTTACTTGAACAGAGGTCTTAATTGATCTATCATAAGGACAGACAGCTCCTGATCCTGAAGTGTTGTCATTAACCGTATAACCCATAGTCATTTGCTGCTAGTTGGAAGGACAGTACATTGATCAAACAAATTTGGTCTGCAGATTGGATGTAGATGTTACTTGCACTCAAGTGTATGACTTGTTGAAAGATTGCAGTATGTAGCAGGGACCACTTGGTACCTATGGTAGTCTGTACTCAGTTCAGTGGCCTGTCACCTCCACCCTTTGAAACCAGGTAATCATAAAGGATTTGGGCCAGCTGACAACAATCCCACCTAGAGCAGAACCCAGAATCAACTACCTTGCAAGAACTGGTCAGAGATCACTTCTTTTGGCTGACACTTACACCTGAAAGTCACCAGAAAAGGCGCTCCTCCTTCCAGGCCTTTGCTGTGACTCTAGCCTAGGAATTGGTATATCATATTTCCACCAGTGAATCTGGATATAAAGCCCTCCTCTGTAAACTATTTTTGTTTCTATAGATTAAAAATGCTTATTTAAGATCTAGCTATTATAAGATTTCTTCTTTGGCAGGCATCTCTTGGGATTAATCTTAAGTGTTCCACTCATGGGAATGTACATTTAAAATTTTTTAATGTACTTTTAAAAGTCTAAGTGAGCTTCAGTGTGGTAGAACATGAAAGGCTGGCAAATGAATGACTGCCAGGCCATCCGATACCTTCCATTATCAAAAGTGTTTTTAAAATATATAAAATAGTTTGGGGTTTTTTTCCATTCCCTATTAAGAGATTTTTGACAGCAGACCTTTGGCTCCATAGAATCAGGAGCAAAGAATTTTTACTACAGCTGGTTGTTGCCACTGACTATGACAAGTTGAGCTTTTCTAGCACTGCTCTCACAGGCTACAGAGTCTTGACTTCTGCTGCTGTAGAAAGCTGCAGTGCCCATCCTGTTATTTCTGAATCCTGTAACACTACATGTTGGATTTCACCTGAATTCTTCCAAAAAAACATGGAAAAAAAGGTATTTTTGTTTTACCTTTGCTAAGATTTAGTCACACAAGATTATGTATGAAATATTCAATTGCCTTACCACTCTTGGTCATCAGTTTTTTAAATGCATTTTCCATTTTTTTCCCTGACTTAGCACCAGTCTAGTGCTCTATTCTGCTTCTTATATTCATTTCTGACTTTGTCTGTTCAAATTTTTATGTAAAAAGTATAGTTGGTATAAATGGATCAAAACAACAGAAGTCTGAATTATGTTGATGAGAATTGATCCAAGATACTCAAATTCAGTTGGGATTTTAAAATGATAAAGACCAAAAGTCAGACAATATTTATAGATAAACAAATGGAATCAGGCTGAAAATAAGGAAAACAAACAAGTTTTGAAACCTGCAATGCTTCTAGGTCACTACTTCTCATTAATTATTCCTTGAAATAATGTTCAGGAAACACCACTGTGTACAGTCTGGGCAAGAGATTTGGCATTTAGCTTTTTTAATCTCCCCTTCTATAAACTAAAACCAAGAAGGAACATATCACCTCCCATTAATATTCAGGCAAATAAAAATACGAAAACATGTGAACATCTAGCTGACAAGGCTAAATATGAGGCTAGGTGACCATTCTCTCTTAGCAAATTTGTATGTGTATTTGAAATAGGCTCATTCTTGGCAAGTTACTGAGGTCTATTAGTAGTTCGTCTGACACCTACAAGGATGTCAGCTATGTTTGGAAATGAGACTATTACACTTTAAAGTAGTGTTCCAAATGACAGACTCCTTTAAAAATAATATGCCTATAAAGAATTATCAGTTGGTATTCATCTTTTCTTTCTATCATCACTTTAATTTTCCACAATTTGATCTGGCTTCACACAGAAAGCATTCTGGTTTTTTGAGGAAGAAATCCTACCCCCAGTGCACAAAATGACAAGAAAACTGTTGTCAGAGGCTTTGCAAGCAACTGTCTTTGCAACTTAAATGCTTTACAATTACTTGGTCTGCTCATCGTACGTGAACTGCATTCATGGCTTGAGGCTCTCCCCAAGCATGAGAGTGCTGAGCATTTAGACTAGTATATTTTTCTTCTGCAGAGAGCCCCTTAAGTTGTGGCTCCAGTGTCTGAGATAAGAATAATGGTAAGTTACAACAAATACATATATTGGTGTTATTTTGTAATTGCTGCTGACTATGCTACTAATAAAGAGAAGACTGTATTGCCTTAGCTGCTTGTAAGATCATTTGGTCATTGTTCATTCCTCTTCTAGAGGATGGCACTAGGTATGAAGAAAAAGAACAAATCATTTTGCCACAGAGTTACTGATACTTGGTCAAATATGCTCATATCCTTTCCAGATTCTTGCAAACTTGAGTGTTACCATGGTTTCTGCTGTCGGTTTCTAAGCTATTCAGATGCTACTTTAAAAAAGAAAAAGCATTTCAGTGATTAGAGTTTATAAGAACTTTCTGCTATAAATAAGGTCTTCAAAGGGGCCTTTTGTCTTTGAGTCTGAAGAGACTAGGGAAAAAGTTTAAGTAGCTTCCCCTCAAGGCATGGAAAGGAGGAGAAGTTGAGCCATTTGTTTGTTCACTGCCCTCTTTTGTCTAATATAAAAGTCTTTCTGGAGCCAGAAATTGTTTCTTGTGACTGCTCAGGCAATCCAGGGGAAGGGACACATTTCTCTTTACTGCCTCCTGGTAAGTGGAAAGAGCCCAGAATTCTCATCTCCCTGTGACCCAACATTGGTATCTATTGGGGAATGTGAGATGTGAGATTCCTCACTCCCATCTCTTCCTTCAGATTGCACTTAGCTTCTGTACATAAGGAGGAGGTCAGAGCATCCAGAAGAGTTTAAGGAGGAAAGAAGGATAAAAGTTTCAGCTCTTATCCTCGTTCGCTGGTGTGCCAGATACTAATTCCTTAAATATCATGTCCTGTTACTGAATCAGTTCCCTTAGTTATTGGCCCTTTTAAGACCTGTAGTAAGTGTGACATCAGATATATGTTAATAGTGTATTTTCTGGGGTCTGGATGAAACTAAGCTTTACAGTGTAATGGTTGCAGACATCTAATGGAAGGAATATATAGTATTTAATGAAAAATATATAGTGTTTAATGAAAGATAAGATGGGCAACACTCTCCAAGGAACAAGGTGAAAATGTTGAGCATCAGTTTGATTTTTGTCTTCTGTTGGGATATTGTTGTGATCAAATTCACAGTTTATTTTTTAATCCTTAAAACATTCTATGGGTAGTGTTCATGACAACTTAAAACACCTACAGGGAGCACCAAGATGGGATGAAATAATGGCTGGTTGGCAGTTATGTAGCAACAAATGCCCTACTGTGGATATAAAATCTTAATAGAGTGAATCAAATGAAGACCAAACTCACAATCATAGCATCTACAGAAAGGCTAGCCATTCCTATTTTCCCCTGTTGGCACTATATTAATTATACCAGTATTCTTGGAGAAGCTGCTTAGAGGGTCAGACATAAATTAGTGCCAACTTCATAGTGTTTCCCTCATCTTGCAATTTATTCTTCCTTTTTCTCCTTTAGCGTTTAGCACAGGATTAAAAAGAAGTCTACCAGTATGTTGGTGTATAAAATACTGTCACACAATGAAGCCCTCCAGCTTGAGCAGAAAATATCAGTAATTATTCGTATTGACCTTGTGTCAGTTTGTTTCAGAGAATTCTCAATGAATTATATTATTCAATTCTTGTAATAGCCTTGCTCAATACAGTATTTTAACAAATTCAGCTGACTTTTTTTTTTTCACTTGTTTATATTTGGGGTCCAATTAAATTGCAGTACTTTATGATTTTTTTTTCCCCCAAATCTTATTGAATCTTCTCTTTTTGAGAAACAGGAGCAATGGGCTTCCCTAGCTTAGTTTAGACATCTCAGTCATAGATAGCACTGTATCTGTCATCCACATTGTTAGTGTTTAGTGTATTGTACTGTGACAAAGTATACTGGAAAGCAGTTTTCTCTCTTAGTGTCATAGTATGCTAGGTAAGTCTTTCCAGATCTCATTGTTTTGTAAAAATACACTTTAGAATTATTTTATTATTGTCCCAAATGGGAAATCTTATAGCAATTAATGCAATTATTATTTAGTTTTCTTTGGGAATGGCTTCAGAGCATCTTTATCATTATTATCATTATTGAATGAAACTTCCATACTTCTCTATAAATATTTAAAAGAGCAAATGCAGACTTAGAGGGAGAAAAAAATACACAAAACTAGAAGTAGTCCTTCAATATTAAAATCACTACATACATCATTCCTATTTCATCTGAAATAAGAAGTATAAAAAGTAAGAATTTTAACCCGTCATTTTTTGCTTATAAGCATATTTAGGAAGCTGCTCGGAGCTGTATTTAAATCAATGTTGGAAGGGGCAAAGTTTCAAATAGGACAAGTGTTGAAGCTGTTGGTACAGCCAGCATTCTGTTTTTCATTGTTCTTCATGCATGCAGCTGGTGTAGATACAGCAGATACTTTAGAACAAGTGGAACTGATTCCTAGTAATCCAAAGAATCTGATAAACCCTTCAGGGTTTTTAATTGCTTGTTAAGTATTATTGAGTATAGAATGAAGTTTGGGTTTTCTGTTTGATGTTTTGAGAATGTCATTTGAGTCTTCAAGAAAATGCTAGAGAAAAAATGATACCGTTAATGAAAGATCAAACATAGAGAGAGGCTGGAGGACGTTAACAGATGACTTGAGATTACAAAGATGGAAAAGCAAAGCAAGGTATCACTCCAGAGAATACATCTTCCTTCAAGTTAGAAAGCCGTATTTTTTTATTTGCACATAAGAAGGCACAGATGGTATTGAATTTTCACAGCTGTCTTCCAGTAAGACTTACTGGTTGCATGGATGAATGTCTAGACAGTGAGAAATCTTTATTTTTACCCATGTCTTTGTCCTTATTATTGCTAGCAAAGTGTTATGGAATCACATGTTGATTGAAAGGTGCCTCTGGAAGCCATCTAGTCCAACTCCCTGCTGAAAGCAGGGCCAGCTTAGATCAGGTTGCTTAGGCCCTTGTCCGTTTGAGTTTAAAGTATATCCAAGAACTACAGTTCATTTTTAAGATGAGTGTGATTGCTTTTTTTTCTAGTCATCAGAAACTTTGTCATGGTCTTTTGAGTATGATTGACAGGAGCTTTGGAGTAACTACAGTCAGGTCCCTCAGTGCCTTTGCTCACATCCTAAATAGTCCTGTGGAGTATGTATGTCCAGTTTGCTTAGCTGCCTTCATCTACTGTAGATAATGCTTCACTCCCACAGACTCTGTTAGTAGGCTTAAGGACTGGGAGGCCAGATTTCCCAACAAAATCCAAGACACAAAGAGCCTTTGAGAATCTTGGCCTTTCCTGTGTCCTTTGTCCTGTGTCCTGCCCCATCAAGCAGCAGACATGCACTTCCCTTAGTCTTCCTTTTGTTGCCAGCGTACTTACAGAAGATTTTTTTTTTTCCTTGGCCTTAATGTCCTTTGATTATTTTGTCTCCAGCTGAGCTTTTGTTTTTGTAATTTCATTGCTCCACACTCGAGCAAGGATTCTGTTCCCTCAAGTGACTTGCCGCTGCTTCCACCTTCTGGGACATAGGGCTGAATAGTATTTTTGTGCTTCGATTGTCCCATTTACTTCATCAGGATTCCTCATATAAATGCATTTAAATATTTTGTTGTTTTATACCTAATAACACCATCTAGCACTTCTATAGGCTTATCTTGGTAGCAAGAAGTTACCGTAATTACTAACACTACAATTTTTGTTACAATAAATTAAAAAATTAATATTTTATGAGTTAAAAAATCTTCCTACTACTCTTGTCTAATATACTATTCATTTTCATTCATGCTTCTGTTTCCCAGGGGAACTGTGTCTTCCCATGTAGGTGCTTCCAATGAGAAGTGGACATTTCCTATTTGGCCAGAATGGAATGAAGCAGATATCAATGCAGAAAAATGGGATACTGGAAAAGCTGGAAAAGAGAAAGAAAAAAATGGAAAAAGTCCTGTTTCAGTAAGTTGTGTGATGCATATGTGTTATTTTCGCTTCATATTTTGTACCTGTTGTTAGCAGACTATATGTCGCAATTTCAAAATAATTTGTTACTGATACTGAAAATACATGATTGAAAATTAGTAAGTTTAAATAGTTCCCAACTAAACTAAAACAGTAAACTAAAAGTATTGTACATTGTTAATTTTTTGCTTCTTAAACGAACTGTTAGCATACATGTGTGCGTTCATGTGTGCACATTAATGGCTTAAAAAAAATGCAACCCCAAACTCTATTTCATAACATTATTAAAACTGGGTATGTGGATACAATGGAACTATTGTTGTATTTGAGAGCAATCCCTTCTCTGGGCACTGCAGTTTCTGTGGACTCAAAAGGTTAAACACACCCATCTTTATTATGGGAAAAATGAGTGCCGAAGTCTTCTTTTGGACACCTCAGTTTCTGGACATGTGAAACACTGTCTGCGGTTCTAGTGTGCAGAGAATGGTTTAAGGGGACATCATTATTTTGCAGAAAGCAAACACCTACCAGATGCAGAAAAATTCCATAGTTTTTCCAACTTTGGCATGACTTTTAAATCTAATCTGGATTTTAACTACTTCAAACTGGTTTTTAATGACAGAATGTATGTGCATTTTATGTAGAGTAGTAGTAACATTATTTCTTAAAGAGCTTATTAAATTAGCATTTTTAAGTGATATTTAAAATCCATTAATACCATACTTAATCTATTTTATATGCAAATTCTGCTTTGTTCATATGTTTGTTCTGTATGTATTCTTGTGTGCTATATATATGTTAGCATATGTGTTTGTAGATTATCATTGTTTTCTTATCCCAAGCTTAAATATATTGTACTGCTATGTACAAAAAAGTACTCTTTTGAGAGAAGGTATAAGTTCTATACTGAAGGTTGCCATTAACTTGACAGGTAAATAATTTTCATCTGTGTCTGTCTTCTGCTCCATTACCGCAATTGGTTTCTTTGGGCTGTACTCTAAACATTTATCTAGCACTAATCTGTTAGGTTTCCCAGATGTTATAATAGATAAAATGTTTAAATAATTGTAACTTAAAATTTTTTTTTTTTTTTTTTTTTTTTTGCATAAGAGGCATTCTGAGATGTTTACTGGACCGTTCAGTTCTCCAGCCAAAAGCTATATGAAACATTGCTATTTTTACATGTTAAAGGAGTTGTTAAATATATCATCATGTAAACAATATATTACTTCAAATCTGATGGAAGATACAATATTGTAATTAATTTTAAAATGTTGCATTTTTGTTCATGCATATTTTATGTAGCATGTCTTTGAGGATCCTGAAGGGAAACTAAAGTTGCCACCATCCTTAAAAGTGCATTCATGGAAACGTCCACATGAGTTTTTAACAGATAAGGTAAGAAACAAGCAAGGCCATAATGAAAAAAATGCTACTCGCCTAGCTATGTCACAAGTAGAGAAAAATTAGTAGAGTAAACTAGTTCAACAGATAAAACCCACTTGACCGTGCATAGTCATCCTGTCCGGGAGACCATTGTGCACCAAGGAGGCAGTGGTGCATACAGCCGCTAACCGGTGCTGCATGCGTAGCTTCACCTTGAGGCCTGCATGGTGCTGGGAGTGATCCCTGGCTGCTGGATAAGTTCAGGCAGCTCTTGGTAAGGGAGGAGCCTTCAGGCAGCTCTCACTTGTTACGGGCAGTTACAACACCCTCATTGCCATGCCTTTATCTGACTGCAGCAGCAAGTTCTTACGTGAACATCCATTCTGTTTTACAGTAGAAATGATGAACAGAGTTGTCTGCCTGTAAGAAAATCCTGTAATAGCTCAAATCCTATCATAGCTCAATAATACCGAAATGGGGTAATCCTTCCTATGGATGGGATGTGCACAGAACGTTGCGTGTGGATCAGAGGCCTGTTTGGTGCTGTGCAATTGGGTTTCCCACTGTCTAGAAGGACATAAGGTTATCTATACTAATACCTTTCTTTATCGTTAGTTCTAATGATAGCATTTTAAGTGGTACTCCAAGGAGTCTGAGTGCCATCCTTACCCGGCTCACCATGGACCTGCACCTCCTGGTGCAAAACATCATGGCAGGTGTATCTTCCCAAGTCTGCTCTGCTTTTCGACTTCACATTCATTTAGAAGACATTTGGACAGAGAGATGCCTTTCTGGTTTTCTTTGTGTTCTTGTTTTCTCACTTAAAAATCAATGTCATGGTAAAACAAGATCTGTTTGTTCCAACTAAGGCTTCCCTTGAGCAGGTATCTGATGTAAATATCTATCTTGAAACCATGAATTAGCTTTACAAGAAATGTAGTACTTTTCTTCAACTATTGTATTTCTTCAGTCTTTCTCCAGAACATGTCTGCATCTCTGACAGTACTTGTCTGGAAGGTAATCGTAACATTGAACAAAAGCTCTGCATAATTTTAAGGTTTATTTTTAGAAGTAATTGCGAAGAAAATAAACAGCTCACCATTTCAAACATTAGTGTTCTCCAGTGCTGTTGCTAATCTAAATTTTAAAGTGTTTTTGCTTCAGATGAAATGCTGAAGTTTTAAAACACTATGACCACCCTTCCAACTTTTTCAGGCTTGTCAGTTTTCCTTTTGTCAGTTTGTCAGTTCCATTTTTTATTAACTAGACACTAAACAGGTCCAAGTTTAATTTTTAATGGAGGAAGGAGAGAAGGAGGTCAGGGGAGTAATTGACAAGACCAAAAGATTGGATGAGAAATGCTGCCAAAATACATAAACTGACTAGAGGTATCTGAAAGATGAGGACAAGAGAGCTGGCAGCCCAGAAAGCCATCGTAACATCTATCTGTTTGGTTTTTTTAATCTATCTTTAGAGCACTATGAAGAAAGCATTTGTTTTCTTTAAGACCTGGTTAAAACTTTGATGCTTGTTTTGATCCAATGTTTTTTGAACCAAGAAGCTATGATTGCAAGAAATTTTGTAAGCAGTTAAAAATTAATGCAAATGCCAAGTGATGGAAGGTTATTAAGATGATATATGTTGCTACCTAATCTATTAGTAACTATAAAAGAAAGTATAAATAAGCCTATTTAGTGTGGTAAGCAAAGAATCAAGCAATGATCACCAATGTGTGATGAGAGGCATAGATATATTTAGTTCATTAAACTACAATCCCAGTATGTCATTTCTAAACGGCTTAAAAAAAAAAGAAAACAGATTGTATAAACAAGTAATAATCTATATAATAGAGTCAAAGGTTTGATAAAGTCAGTGTACATACTGACAATAGCACTGTCTAACTGACCATGAGGAGACAAATCACTTTCGATCTTGGTGGGGGCCAAGGAAATCTCTAAGTATGAGACAGTGTTATGATCATGATTTAAATGCAGAACTGCAAATATTATTAATAAATCAAGGGACTTTTAATTTACTTACATAATTATTTCATTTGATACTCTTTAAATCTCCTGGTAAAAATAATAGTGGTTTTGGTTTTTTTTAATTCTGAACCTCTATATTTCAAGACATTTTTATTAAGAAGTACCAAAGCAGCTACAAGATATGCAAACTGATCACCTTTAGCTTGCAAATGTCACAAAAATGTTTGCAAAATGTCTATTGTTTTTATGTCACTACTGTTGAAAATTATTGTTCATTTATTTTTTTTGCAGATATTTTCACTGTGAACTGAACTAATTTACTTTCTCTTAGGTTCCTGTGGTTGTCCAAAATGAAAGCTCATTTGACCTTTTTTCAGCAAATGAGCATATATTTTGTAGTGAGGTAGGTAGAAAAACATTGATGTTCCTTTTAAAAATCTTTTTCTTTTTTAGTCTGTTTAACTTATAGGATTTCACTCCAGATTTCTACCATGAAGAAATAAAATCTGACAATGTTTTTAAGTGAAAAAGAATTATAGGAATAAGATGGCAAGAAATCATCTAGATTTGTAAAACTAGTGTATATTATTTTTAGAATTTGAAAAAATAAAATTATGGTAAGAGATTTTCCAAACGTGTTTTTTTTTCTTTTAAATATACAGTCTTTGAAGATTATTACATGATAATATTCTCTAAAGATAAGAGCAAAGAAAAGTTATCTTAGAAAGGATTTTTATTTATCATTCAAGCTTTCCTGAAGTCATGTTCTTAGTGTGCCTGCATGTATGTGCAAATGTCTGTCACCCAGCTAGTCTTTTCCTTCCTCTCCAGAGTTGGATGAATTTTTACTGGATTTCTACAGATCAGGGGAAAATATAAAGCAGGCAGAACCAAGGCATCTGAATGCTTTACCGCATATATTACTGCACAATTTCTATTTCATTCAATGCAAATTCAAAAATCAGCACCAGAGAGACTGCATGGGAAGAAGCCACCAGAAAACAGTCTAGTAATAGTTGTGAAACTATAGTACATATCAGAAATCTGCATGTATGAAAAATACATGCACAAAAGCACGATGAACTGAAGCTCCTATTTTAGGTTTTAAAAACTATTAAATAGTTTTAATGATTTAGGATTGTTTTTTACTGAGTACAAATACCGAGTATTAAAGCCAATACTGAGTTTTAGCAGCTATATCTAATAATAAGCAATTAAGACATAACAGTTCACAAGTCCTGTAACATAACATTTATTTTGAAATAATCTTTTTCTTTAGTGATGAACAGGATAATTTATATTATGCCTTTACTTAGTTTCATGAAGATTTATGTTATTGTAGATAGATATTATGAAGATTTTTAGAAAAGTTGTACCAGTACTATTAATTTTTGCATGAGAACATAGCTATACTTTCATGTCTCCTCTTAATTTGAAACACGATCTTTTAAATTTTTTATCATTATAATATAATTTGATTTTATTTTTCTAAAATACGTAAGTGGAAAAATTATTTTTTTCTGTGTTTTCAGCTGATGAGATGGATTATAAGTGAAATCTATGCAGTCTGGAGGATACATAATGAAAAGACCTTGGCTAATGGAACTTCCACACTTTTTTGGAAACCATGGGAACACATTTATGCCTTATGTAAAGCTACCAAGGGACACATGCCACTGTACAATAGCTATGGAAAATATGTAGTGAAACTTTATTGGATGGTGAGTACTTCCCTCCAACAATAAATAAATATTATGCAGGTAGTATGGCAAATTTTAATGGTTAGGCTACGTTTTGTTATTGAAAAGATACAGATTTGTAGGAGTGGAAGTGTTGACAAATTGTTGATACATATTAATAAAAATGCCTTCTACAGTTCACATGATTTTTCTCCAACTTAGAACTTGATAAAACAGTTATTACTTGAAAAGGCAATATTCTTTTCATAAGTTATGCACAGTTTTGCTGATTGTTTGGAGATTTTTTTTTTCCTCTGGGCACTGCAGCAAGATACTACATTTGAGTTTGTTTATTATATTGTAGGAAGGATCCAATAATGGCAGTTGTTAATGTTGCTTATGTTCAAACTATCTAAAGATAACAGACAAGAACTTAACACATTTTAAAGTCAACAGGGAACACTTAATTTAATGTTGAACCTAATAATAATAAGGAAATAATCACCTAGCTAAAAGTTAGAAATTGTCTGTGTCGTTGGGGTTATTTTGGTTACGTTTGTCTTTTGCAAACAAAGTATGTCACAAAACACTAAGATATATAATTGACCCTGTTAAACTTCCAGTTGCCCAAACCTGAATGTATTTTTGACACAATCAGTTGGAAACAAAGTTGGGAGTGTTAATGAGAACTCAAAGACATCCCATTGTACTTCTATAAAGACAGAATTCATGGGGACAGAAAGGTTATACTTAAAAAAAGGAAACAATACATAGAAAAAGAATATATAAAAGCTTTTTCTTTAAAAAAAAAAAGTGAAAATCAATGCTCACGAATACAAGTGAACAGCTAAGACAATGCAGACAGCTGCTTAAATAGGCCAAAGGTAGTAATGAAATTTAAGTTCTCAATGGGGATAGGTGTGATTTGTTTCTAAGGGTGATTAAGTTGTCTCACATACTGAGGAGGTATCAAAATTAGTCAAATATTCAGAGTTTCTGAGAGTTTTCCTGGAGGTTAAGCAGCCGACTTAGGGCACCTCTGTCTATGCAGATACCAAGCACTAGATTATTCTGTGAGAGTTCATGAAGAATTATAGAGAGCTCATATCTTTTATCAGATGGCTGCCACCTCTCCTTTTGCATTAAATGTGGTGGTTAGAGCACTTGTCAAGGAGTGGAAGAGCTGAATATCCTTCCCTCCTCAGCTGTTAAGAACTAAAACTCCCACTTTCTGCAACAAAAGCTGACTACAGCTGTGACTGCTCTGCAAAAATGTATGACATGGGACCAAAAACCAAAGGGTGACACCCAAATTCTTTTCCAAAGTTTCAGGATCATTTAGACTGTAGGCTGCCATGTGTCACTCATGTCTCTTCTAGCTTGATAGAGGTTGCAAAGGCATTGCATATAGTTAGTTACAAATGGAAAAAAAGGTAATCTTAGTGGAGAACTTCTTAATGAAATATGAAAAGGTTCAGTATCTAGAATTTGACTTTAGATAAATTCAATACAAAATATGGCATAATTAATTGGAAGAAAAGGTAATTAAATATTAAAGTAATTTTTGAGGGAAATGGTATACTCAGCATTGCTTCCTGACCTGACTTCATCACCTTAGAATGTGATGAAGTACTTTAAAAAAAATGGCTCATTTTGCTTTCTGGGAAAACATTATTAATATATATACATGGAAAAAAAACCTCATAGAGTAAAAAAGAACCATGAAAGGCTGAAGAAAATGCAAGAGGAAAAGAGGAGAATCGGGAAAGGATGACCCGGAGGGTTGAGTTAGTTGGGGTTTTTTTACCTGTGCTAAGAAAATTAAAAAATAAAGGTTTCTTGAGAAGATGTTCTCAGCCTATAGGAGGCAGTCAAAAGAAAAGAGGCATAATAACTATAGAAATGCAACTCTTAAAATTGGGGAGAAAGTTTGTGAGGCCTGTGTCTGTAAAAAGTGTTGATGTGGTTAATGGAAGGATTTGGAAGATGTAATATATGAGTGCAGGTCAGAATACTGAAGGATAACACTTTTAAACGCGTAACAATAGGAGACAGAAAAATATACCAGAGGAGAGGAAGAGGATATATATCTAGTTCGGTGAAGAGTGAAGAGATTTGGTTTTCCTAATGGTCCTTATTGCAAGTCTCCAGTTTATCATTATTTGAGATAATTAGTGTTGTTCTACAAAAGAAGAAGGCACAAACTTCCCATCTCAGCATGTTTTTAGAACTTCAGAGTAAAGGAACTTGCATTTTATCTGCAGTAGATGATGCTCCTGAACAGGGACAACCTCACAGGGACCCCACAACAGGATCAATGCCTCAGATGGATAAGCTGGCCAAATTTTGTGTTGGAGGTATGGAGACAGCCTTATAGTTGCATGCAGCATGTGAATTAGAAACACCCCTGTGCAGAGTTCTTTAAGAAATCTTCACAGTTATAAATACAAAATAATTGCTTTGACACTTCCGTGACCCTTGGAAAATTGCTCAGCAGAGGACATTATTCTGTGGCAAATTTAATGCTGCAGGGGTAGTGTGTTTATGTGATAAAAGACTGCATTTTAAAGCATCTATAAGAGTTATCGGGATGTTTTAGTTTTTGTCACTTTTGCTCTGTTTTTGTTTTGTTATGGGCCTTTGGGTTTATTTTGTTTTGTTTCCTCTGGTGGTACAGCTGTATTTCACAGAGAGAGAAGCAGGGAAAAAAAGAGGGTCAAATGGTAGAAGATTAAAGAAAATGTGCAAATGAGAAAAGACCACTATCAGTAGAGATAGAGGAAAAATAGATTTCACAGGAGAAAGTGGAAATTAAATGAAAAAGAAGAGAAAGCACAGTGGAAGAATAATGAACTAGTTTCAGTAAAATGCTGTATCGAGTCCTGAGGGGATTGTCATCCACCAAATCAACCTGTGGATAATAGTCACTTAATGAGCACAATATTGTTTCAATTCTACCCCGCATCCTACTTTCTCTTAGCATTCCTGAGATTTATTGAATTTGTTTATTTCCATGTTTTCTCACCTATAGATTTATTTTCCATCCATAAACCTTTTGCCCCACATATTTTTCTTTCTTTCTGTTGGTGTCTTTATCTCCTTAAACCTGGATAATTTTTTTTAAAGTTAATAGTGAAATGCTATAAAAAGGTTATCACTGATGTAGAATAATTGAGATAGGGATTTTATTATTTATTATTTATCAAGTGCAAAAAGTGAGCAATTAGCAATTTTTTAATGGAGCTACGTATGCAAAAAATACAATTATATTTAAGAATTATATGCACAGAATTACTACTCTGAACTAAAAAATGTCCTGAGCTATAGGAAACCAAATATGTCCTCAATCTTTATTTTTCAGCTTGTACTGCTCTCTCTATTAAACTACCTACTGAAAGAAGAGATGAATATGTGATTACTTCACTTACTAGGTCCTTTTCAAACTTGGGAAATCTTAAAAATTTAGTTTTAGTCATCAGGAAATGATTGTTATCCTAAAAAATATCAGCCTCTTTTATGTTTTTTGGATATTATGGCCATATGGCCTAAATCTTGTTTTCTTCTGAAAACTGTAGAACTCATATAAAATTAACCAACAGGCGATTCATCTTGAAGCCACAGTTTAGTTACAAGTAGAGAGCAGTAATTTTGCCCTCTATGATATAATTGTATGGTGAACATTTTAGTGATTTGGTCATTCTTCATTTTGTGGGTGAGTTAACCCCTACTTGCTATTGCCCAACTAATTCCTCAGCCACTCTGCCTTCATCACTAGGACAGAGACGTTTTTGGAGAATGGTAGGCAAGATTATTTTGTGGGATACTAGCTCAACTTACTAATGAAATGTCTGGTATTGGAGACATCAGTATCTTGTCTTATCTGCTTGTCTCTTATCCTGGTAATATGGATATATTTATTACATTCAATACAAGTAATTTTGTGTTGTATCCTATAGTGTTTTATAAGATACAATCTTAATGCTCTCCAGGACACTAACCACTGCAGCCAGCATCCCCAGGTAGTTCTTGGGAAGCAAGGGGGACTGCTTATATCACAACTATTTTCCAAACTAAGACCCTAAAGAGACATTTGCAAAACTGTTTTCTTAGGTAAGCCTTTTTTAAATCATTACTGTTTCTTAGGCATCTGTCATGGCAGCTGAAGAAACAGCGATGAATGCATGCACATGGTGGACTACATGTATGAGAGGAAATAGAAATATTTGGAAATAGATGCAATTAGATTGATCTTTGAAAAAAAATAAGTCAGAGGAGCAATAAAATGCTATGAATACTGTTTCCATGCTTCTCAGGTATTATATGAGAACTTATTTTAAAGCCATCTGTAACATAAATCAAATTACAGTAGAATTTTGTTCTTGGGAAAACATTAGAAGTTCTCTTACATGTTCTATTTCCAGCCTGCAAACTCAGTGTTTTCTTCTTTACTTCACCTCCCTCTGTCATATAGGGGTGCTGGAGAAAGATCACTGTGGATGACACTATGCCTTTCAATGAAGAGGATAATTTGTTACTACCAGCTACAACCTATCAATTTGAACTTTGGCCAATGTTGCTGTCCAAAGCTATCATTAAGCTGGCAAATACTAGGTATGTTTAGTCAGCTCACTTTTGGTTTGTTCTGTGAAGTCACATGGAATTTGCAAAAAGTTGATTTAGTATACTTGGGAAATATATTTTGTTAAAAATATTGTAATGACAAATATACACTCTTCTGAAAGCTGACACCTTAAATCAGTAAATCAAAATCCCCTGTAGCTGCAGAAGTTGCTGTATTTCCTTTTTAGATGTCTCTGTAAATTTATGCACAGCAAACTTTGCAAAGAAACTGGAGTACTCTCCCTGTTTGCTTTATCTGTTTGCCATTATTCCTAAAATGCTTCACGTGGTTTTTCTGCCAAATGGAAATGTCCAAGAAGTTTTAAAGAAATTTTAGTTGTCAGCAGCCTTAACCAGTGTTGTGTAATTAGTATTGAAAATAGTTTTGGCGCTTTTGCTAACATTCTGCTGTAGTGGGCTGTATGGTGATCCACTTCCCTAAAACTGACTTGGAAAGTAGAAGGTGGCCCATGGTGCAGTGATTGACAATTATGGACAGAGGTTCCTATGAGAAAAGCAATGAACGCCAAGTGTTTAAAATGACTAAGCTTCAGAAAAGCTTTCAAAATGCTGATCTGGGTAGTCAAGCTTTCCTGTTCTGGTCATGTCAAGTTATGTTTATTGGTAGAATGATCTAAAGTACTACTACACAGACTAGGGAGTTGCCTAGAGCTGCCCATTAGAAAACTCAGAGAGTATGACACTGTATCAATTTGAAAGAGCGGAGTGTGGTGCACTGGAAATGCAGCCAACTTGTGCATGAAAACCTGGGAGTTAGAGCAGCTGCTCAGGGTATGGAAGTTCTGGATCCATATCCCCTTTCTAGTGCAAGGGATTTCAAACCCACATCTCCAGCCCTGCAAAAGGAGAAAGATACATAGTATACTTGTTAACACTTTTGAAACCATGCTGTGGTACCAGAGGGAACCAGAGGGCGTGATGCAAAGGCATAAAAACCAATTTGACTTTGTAGGCTAGTTGTCAGCAGTGGTTTGGAAAACTCCTAAAATTGCAAGTAATGACTAGTTTTTCAGGAAACTATTCTGTTTCTGGTCTTACTCCTACAGAAAGCAATGTAGACTACAGTGTTTACTGTGATTTGGTTGTATTATAATTCTCTAGAATGTCTGCTTTTGTCTTCTAGTATTAATGAAACTGGAAAAAGAGAACTAGAGGAATTTACAGTCCTACATACACTGACTGGATGGATACCAGAAGTTATTCCTCTCCAGTATGTTCTTCTGATAAACAGTTTACATATTAGTTGTTTAATATTTAACTCTATAAGGCATTATGAAAAATAAAGCTGAGCCCTAGAAGTCCAGTTTTGGGGAAGTGTAAGTTTTTTTAGTTCTGGCACTTGAGAAATGTGCCTTCAAGGAATGCAGTTCTATTGGTTTTTCCTTTGTATGTCATACAGTTGCTTGTATAGCTATTTATCATGTTAAGCTATGATGCCTATTCTTTAATATTAGTTAAAAATATATTAATTGTATAAACACTGTGGTGAAAACAGGGTTAGAGAAATCTGTTTCATCTAGTATACAGATACAAAATGTCTGCCAGTAATAGTACTAACTGTAAGTAAATGTACTATAGAAAGTATACATCATTAATTTGGATATAATCAATTTCAAGTAGTATGGTGTTTTCATCTTTTAAATTGGAACAGTCAATATATTTTTAATTCCAATAAAAAATAATAATTTTCTTGTTTCTTTGTGTTTTAAGTCCATTTTGTGGTTTTAAAGAACAGACATTCTAGTTTTCCAACTTTACATTCTTTTTACTGAATGGATGACTGAGGTACAGCCATTATATATTTATATATTTTTTTAAGTTTCTCTTTTTTACCTTTTGATGTATACATTCTAACGAATACACAGTTAACAGTTTTGGTTTCTATATAATTTATTTAGATATAATTATTTATAACAATAGTTCAGTATTAAAAAAGTTCCGTCAAAGGCTTTTCAGCCCTTACTTCAGCAATTTTTATGTCCCAAGCTATGCTTGAGATTTACGTTTTTGATATATTTATGTCTTACAGTGTGGATGTAACCCTTGGACTTAGAAATCTAAGTAACGTAAATTTTGTTTCCTTTTGTAGTTAGTTTTACAAATGCAACAGCGAAAAACAATGTTCGTGACTCTGGCACTCACTACAAATATGTTGTATTAGGGAATAAGAAAATATGAATACCACGGAGTCTTTGCAATAGTAGTATAAGATAACTTTAGCTCATTGGGCAATCAATTGTTTATTTTTAAATTTTTTTTTTAATAAAAGGTTGCCTGCAGTTAGCTTACATGAAACTTATTCATGGACCTGACAATTCGTTCAGTTCTAGAATCAATTGTTTATTTTTAAATTTCTGTGGAGATCCAGTATGGCTGCAACTGTCATGTCATATCAAAAAGCCGTTGTAGCTAGTGGAATCAGTGGAAGAGGCATGGAACTACCTGTGCTGAAACAGTTAGGAAAACCTAGGTTGGAAGTACCTTTGAGAAGGTTTTTAATATACAGAGCCAGAATCAAATTATATGGTGTAGTTGCAAGGTGGTCTGCAGATTTCCCTGACACAACTTTTAGCTACTAAAAAGCTTTAGAAAGGATGCTTTATATATGTGCTTCTCTAACCACCACCTCTTTCTTTATGGGTCTGTCCATAATCTGTCTCTTAACAAATTGTCTGATACACAAAACAGGCAAGTGTGTTTTATTTACTAAAATGACCCAGTAAATTTTACAAGAGTTGGACTGTCAGTTGTAGTGAAGCATTGTCTAAATGAAAATCACACTTTCTTTTTTTTTATTGCAAACATCATTATCATTGACATATACATGTGCTTTTTTTAAAGGCCTGGATACTTAGACAAAATCTGGGGCATTTTGAAAGAGATTGTGCCAGAATTCAAGTTGCTAAATAGGAAAACCCCAGAACTTGATATTCCTGAGTCAGACACAAAACCTAAGGAGACCCAAGTCTCAGAGCTAAAAAATGAAGTTTTATCTGTGAATAAGCAGTCAGATAAACCTGAGAAAGCTGCTAAAATCATCAAAGGTATGTATCTTTAGGTAGTATAGGACAAGCATAAATATAGCATAACCTGTGGCTTTGAATTTGTGTGTCTTTATTGTGCCACAGGTAACTTTGTTGGTTTGTTGTTTCACTGAACATCTGAAGTGCTGCAGCCTGAGTTGTGGGCCTCAGGTTGGAGTTGACCTGTGGATGAGTCACAGCCTAGCAGAGTGTTTTGTTGTTTCTGTTGGCTTCATGTTCCAGAGGCAGAACCTGGCCCACCTGTGTGTCTGTGGCTCTGCCCTCACCCAGGTGGTCATGGTTGGGGTGGTGGGTGAGGCCAGGATTATATTAACCAGGAGCCAATTAGTCAGA
>VZZY01019808.1:9270-40298 GCA_013400335.1 Eurystomus gularis | reverse complement strand
ATGATGGCTGAACCAGCACAGCAACATCTTGCAATGGTGTAAATTCTTGAACGTTTTGTTTTAACTATAGATCTCATAAGAAGCAATACTAGCTTTTTATTTTATGAAAACAGCTTCATTTTTATGGCAGAGATTTGTTCAGCTCTGTGTCACAGCCGTTTCTCTAAAGACTGGTTCCTTGCAGAGAGATAACAGAGAGGTTACAGTTTCCTTAAAAGCACTGCTACTCTGACTGTCAACAAATTATACATTTCATAATGAATGCTACAAAGCGTGATTAACCTACAGAGGGTTCTGACAAGTACATTCTAATGTCTACCTGCAGTTTTGTTTAAAGCAACTTTTCAGTTTATGCTACTTGGTATAGGTATTCATTTTCTTCAAGAGCTGCTAATCCTATTTACATTTAAATGAAATAACTTAGGTTTAGAAGCTTATTTGTTCCATTATATTATTCTTCAATGTTTATGTTTGAGACTGAGTTTCCTTAGTTGCTGGTTTGTAACTTGAAGGCATGGATGTAATTTCACACTTCTAATGTCTTTGGAAGGTACAAATAATATTCTAAAATTTCTATTTCTTCCTAGATTTTCAGAAAAATCCCTGCCTTCCCCACTTCAAATTCTGAATACTAAGTCCTAATGTCAAAAGTGTAAAAATAATAGAAGAAGATTGTCTGAGGGTTTATTCTCTTTTCTTAGGAATTCTTGCTATCGTTTTATGACCCACCCACCAGTGTAGTAGGTATTTCAGAATTTGTGATGGACATACACAGGTATGCAGCCACTGGAAACAGTGCTGTCATTCATCCAAGAGGATGCTGTTATTTATTCTCAGAAAACTTTATAAACTGAATCCTGCCTAAGATTTAGAAATTCTATTAGTAACTGAAACAGCTATAGCTGTTCCCTGACAGCTGTAGTCAAGGAAGCAATACGTTATGGTACCGGTCAGTAATCATCAGCTCTCAAGCTACCAGCTCTATTAAAATGCTCTATTAATGTTTAGGATGTTTTTTTTAATTAGAAATATATTTTCCTGTAGTCTTAAGTTCTAAGGCTTGAAAGAACATTGTGGCTCTAGGAGACTTTCTTCTTCCATGTCCATTGGGAACCCATACCTTATCTATGCTAGGTTTTCTTTTTTTAATTCTAGATACACATGAGCACGGGCATGAGTAAAATATTTGACACAGTGCCAGGAAATTCAAGAATTCCAAACATTATAGTAGAGACATAGGGTTTGTGCGCTAGCTGCAAGGTTGGACTGAAACCTTCCTGGCATATTCTCAGTAAATCTGCATTTACATCTAAAGAAATTGTATGTGTTTATTTTTAACTGAATGACATTCATTCTTTATTGTATGTAAACTCTTCTGACTTGTAATAGTTTGTGGTTGATTTTTTAAATTTTTTTTTATTTATGTAAAATATCATTAAAGCATTCACACAGTATACGACAAAAAGTTTGTATTGCAAAAGAAAAATATTTAATCTTTATTTTGCTTAGTAGAAAAAGCAGAGCAGAGAGAAATTGGAAAGAAGAAAAGCAAAGAAGGAGAAAAAGAAAAAAACAAGTTAGCACATCAGACTTCACAGATGTTGGCAGAAGCCCAATATTCTCTTCAGGCCTTAACTGAAAGTAAGTCCTTTCCTTTCAAAGCTAAAAATATGAACAGGAGATATATGTAAAGCAAAGGGCTTTGCTTTTATTTGTTTTTGAACTTAATTTGTGGGAGGTTAAATATACTACTTTTTAAAAAAATTGCAGTTCTTTACAGGCTTCATTACAGACTGAAATAATTCTAACCTATTAAAATCCTGTAACTTTTATTAAGAATAGTATTGCAGTAATTTGTATTTCATGTCAAAAGGTAAAGTAAATCTATGCAGAATATCTGGAAGTTGCTGGCCAGTCATGTAGGACCATGATTTGTTCTAGTGGTAAACTGTCTTTCTGGATTAAGAAGAATAGAGCTTCCTCTCTAATAACTTTTTTGCTCAATATTCACTTTATTCAGTAACTTGTGACTGGAAAAAGCAGGAATCCTTGTTTGTTGAAGGGACAGAAATATTATTTAGAATTCACTTCATTATGTGTGTAAGAATTTTTTTATCTTGGAAATACGTATTGATGGATTTATTTTTTATATCAATACATTCATGATAGCATAAAAGTTAAGTAAATTCTTGCTTTCTGCATTTAAATTTAATTTTTAAAAATAGCTTAAACAAATCACAAGTAAATACTAATACAACTAATCAGTTGATAAGAAATGTACTGCTTACTAGCATAAAATATAGAAGATCTTGAGAAATGTACATTAAGCTGATTTGCTTTTGTCATTGCTTATATTTGCATACATGTAGGATTTCCATATATGTAGCATTTCCATATGGGTAGCAGAAGGAAACATACTTATTAACTGGAATATTATCTAGTTGCAAATTAATAGGTACGAATAGGTAGAACATCTGTACTTGAGGAAATGTGTATCACAAGAATGAAACTCACTATATAAGTCAGATTTCTGCTTCTTGATTTAAATCCCGATTAAAATTGGTGGCTTAAACAATTTTAGTTTATATCAAACAAATATTACTGTTTGTCATCATCAAATATATTCATTTGAATTACTACCTTATAGACTACTGAAAGAGTTGAGCACCTGTAAATTTTAATATGTGTTGCAGGAACATAGTTTATTTTAGTAATAGTAGCTGTAGCACGGGAAATGGGCATTTCATGTGACTATAAGTAATATGACTCATACTGAAGCAAAAGCAAAGCAGAAGTATCTAGGTGATGAATTCTAGAAATTGTGCAAAATGAGTAAAAGAGCATTAAAAATCATCAGATGATGTTTCCATACAAAAAACTACATGATATTTTGATCTTTGTTTCACCATTTAAAGCAAAGTTTATGCGGTTTTCTGAAAGATGGTTGTGGCCTGTGAAGACGTTATTTTAAAAGATTATTAGTTCAGGGATTAAATACGATGGTCAGAGAACTGTTTTATCCTAATTCTGAACCAGAAAAGTTTTGAAAAATAGTAAGAGGTAGATATTTCACTAATAAACTTGGTAAGAATTTGAGTAGAAGTAAATGTGGAGGTTGTAAAGTCAAAGGATGTTAAGGTACGAAGCAAATGGAAGATTATTAGAATGCAAGGGAAAAAAAAAAAAGGAGAACTGCAATTAGAAATAACACTGAATTAAAATGCATTTTTGTTGTGAGATCATAGCCACAAGAGAAAAAGCTTGCAGGCTTTTGGAGACACATGGTCTGCAGAGTGTGGCCCGGGACAGTAGAACCATTGTTGTGCATAAAGTAACATCTGAAACTAGGGCTAGGTTCAGATTTAGACTCCAGAGGCTGTAGTTGTAAGAAGTTTCTGTATTGTTCTTGAGAATTTTGTAACAGTGACTTTTCTTAATGCAACAGCTTTTTTTTTATGTTGAGTGATTTCACTTTCCCTTTTTTCTTTGTATGCAAACAGCATTGTTTTATTCCATTTCACAGAAAAAAAGCTATTCTCTGAGCAACTTCCAGTTGAATACTTACTAAACATAGGAAGCAATTATTCTGTATTTGAGGTGGAGCTGGATGGAACAAAACCAAAACATTCTGATGAAAAACAGGTGTCACAACTTGTGTACTGAAATCCTTCACGTGCTTGCTTAGATGACTGAGGAAAAATAGAGAGAAATAGATATCCTTCTTTTTGGGCTGACTTTTTGGTCAAACCATAGACCTATACTTGTGGTACTATATGTTTTAGACTTCTAATTTCCTTTCAGCGTGAGTGAACTGACTGTCAGACAGAGAGCCTTTGTTGCTCTTCATCGTTCAGGAATGAACAATGGCTTCTTTCACAGATATAAGTATGAGATGACTGCATGGTTGCCTGGTGCAGAAGACTTCTAGGGGTAACAAAGCAAATGTGCTCCTGCTTTTATGTCTTGCCTATAGCAGAATTACAGGAAAACAAGCTTCCATAAGGCATGTGGGATAAGAGCTATTAGGTCATCCCTGCACACTTTCTGAAGCAGCCATCATTATCTCCGTTTTTCCATATCCTTGAGAGAAGAGCAGTAACCCTGGTTTACTAGCATTCTGTTTCTCAAACTACTTCTCTCAGTGTTCATTTCCATTTGCAGGAGTGGCCAGAGCTCTGGCTTTTCATCCCTTTGTTCGCAAGATCAAATTTTACTTTGAATGGTGAGAAGCCTTTAGCTAATATTGACCAATCAGTATGTTTTTACTTCATCTACCGAGATGACGTGTATTGTGTTCTTCATGCTAGTATCTGGTATTTTTAAAATTTGAAGAAAAACAAAATAGAGTGGTAGGAGCTACCTCTAACCTATTGCATTTTGAAGCTGTAGTTTCTGTCAATAATTTGTGTAAAAAGTAAAATATGCAAAAGTTGTTGACAGTATAAATAGGTAAGGATTAAAACAATGTGTTTTTTCCATCCATGGCTTCTCTTCTGAGTACTTTACATTGAGCTCTTGTTTTGAATAGAATAACAGAGCTAGACGAAGAAAACAATAGTAAAATAAGGCTCAGAAAGCAGAGTAATTTAGGGTGAGGTACAATAATATGTATTTATTGTTAACCCTATGCTAAAACATGTTGATGTTTTCTCTGTAGAATCTTCTCTGCCAACCCAGCCAGGAATGGCTGTGTATGCTGGCTGTATACCACTACATTTGTTTGAAGAGGATATTTTCACATTAAGGCAGATGGTAAGTTTGCATACTCTCAGGACAAGAAAGCATTACTTGTTTTATTACCAGGGAGTTTAGTTTTGTAGCAACTATGCTGTAACAAAAATAATAAAATTAGTATAGTGAAACAGTCACCAGGTAACGACTATCAGTTAAGTTTGTATTTTGGTACTTCTGTATTCTGAGTATACATTTTCCTGCCACAGCCTGCTCATCTTTTTCAGTTTTACTCCACTTTTCTCTGGATTCCAGGAGCTGAAGTCTCCTGAGAGAGACTAGATGTAGACTAGAAAATGCATCCTGATGAGATACTTCTGAATGGAAAGACTAATTATGTTAAGGGCTACTTGAAAAACATAAATTAAAAATGACTTCTCTGATACACATTTTCTGATATGTTGTTCTATAAGAAATAGCATATTTATATCAATTTCTTTTATTAGTGTTGTAGCTGGTGAAAGCAGCTGGAGAAAGTGTAGCACTTCATACAGCTGGGGTAAAAACAGTGTTTAAATTTCCACTTAGTCCCTTACACTACAGAAAGTGATTTATAGTGCCAGAGCAGGCTTTCTTGAGTTGATTGTTAATTACATTTAATCTTCTGTATATTTAAATCATATTTCTTATAATTAGAACATTAAAATTTAAGCTGCCTTCTCAGGAAACTAATAAGCTTCATAGAATAGAGAAATTTCTGGAAGTATTTTGCAGGTGTTATGCTTTACTGGTCTTAATTCTTGCACTATTTTATTTTTAAATATTGTGCTGTGCGTTTTGTGCTGTTTTGAAGACTATCTTGTTCTCTGTGATTTTATTTTAATTTAAGGTCTCAGACAATAATCTTTACTAATAATAGGTAATACTAGTTGTCAAAAAGAAAACTGGCAGTAGTGGGTTCTATCTTTTCTGCCACCATAATGCCTTGAGTCTCAAACTTGGCTTTAATCTCTTAGGGTATAGAGATTATGTAAAAAGAGGCATGGCAGACCAAAAAGGATGCGGCAGATGAATCTATGTGTCTAAACAAGTATTTTAGTAAGACTGGTAGAAAAATGAAAGCTGACAGAAATTAAATAAATATAGAAGTGTAGTGCATTTCTTTTGGGTTAAAAAAGCCCATTTTCAAGCTTTATTGGAGGGCTGAGACATACTGCACTGATAGAAATAATAAAAGTTGTGAGTGGGGGTTCATCGGGGTAAGAGTTGCTCCCTAAATTTGGAGGGAATTTTGTCATTGACTGCAGTTGGGAAAGAATTTCCCTCCAGAATTTTTGCAGTATCTCTTCTAGCTTTGCTTTCTGGTGTGTATGTCCTTGCATTGATGTGTCTTGAATTTAGTGTCTTAAGTTTGCTCAAATAAAATGGAAAATAAATAGTCACTAAAGTGTGTCTCCTACTCAGCAGCTGACAAGTTCTCCTGTATGGCATGTATCTGATTGTCTTCAAAATCCTTTTTAATCTTGGATGTTTTAACTTACATTTTTAAGTTGCTTGTATATGCATGTACCCAGTCACCACTCCTGAAATATATCTTCATAAATTCAAAGTTCAAATGAGGCTGATATATTGTTTGTGTACCTTATTGAGTTTAATTCGATCCTCTCAAATAACTCTGACAACCACAACTACATTATTCTCTGCAGAGTTTGTAATTACAAAACTTGAGGAGCATTTGACAATGAGCAGCAGCAATCAGAGACTTTCCGATGAGCACGTTAAAGAAATAAATTAAGGGTGATTTATTTAGCAAGTAAAAGAAGATTATTTTTAAAATAAAAAGGATGAATTTATCTTGTAATAGAACTTTCACTAGTGAAAAAGCTTAACTACTGGACCATTATTATTTTAATGGAAAGAGCACCACTCAATGTCCATATCTAAAATTGCTCTTAAGTCTGTTGGTAAGGGCTTTGGTATACGAAGCAAGTGCAGTGCATTTAATGTGTTTTCTAAATTAGCAAGCAAATAAAAAGCTTAACTTTTGATGTATTGGTTCAATGGGATAATACTTTACAGAGATTTCACAAATTATCTAAAAGTCCAGTTGCATTTAGAATGCTGCTGCTTTATAAGTTCAACATGAAGTAAGGACTTTTTCCTTAAACATATTTTAAAATATTTTTTCTTATTTAAAACAAAATGTTGTCAGTGTCGTTTACTTACATCATCATTCTGCTTCACTAATGTGTTTTCTGTAGCACCTAAAATAATATGGTGATATAAATACATTGAAAGAATTGATGACTATTATGAAAAGTAAAATGTGTGTAAACACTTTTAAATTTTAAATTATACTTTTTCTACTGAATATAAAATTCTAATTAGAATGTTTTTGGATAGCCTTGTCAGGTGAACTATTTTGTTTGTTTGTTATCTAAGCCATTAGATGCTTTTGTGTACATACTGTTCTTTTTTGTGAGAGATACAATGAGAAAGGAGATCTGGCCCCAGTCAGATTATCTTTCCATGTTTCATAGGCTGATTCTTCAGAAAAGATGAGGCAATATGGGCTTTCCCACATATATAGCCATCCTATCCTGATCACTAGAACTAGGTCCTGTCCTCTGGTAGCACCACCACAACCACCACCAGTTCCTCGTTGGAAGCTTTTCCGTCAGAAAAAGAAAACTGTTGTGACATCTGAACCCCAAGGTTTGTCTACTCAAACCTCCTGGAAAAATTTGTGATTACATTTTAATAATTATTAAACTCTTTTTCAGGGCTATACTTAGCATCTGTTAGCTTAATTTCAATGGAACTTCCCTAGGGATTGCTTTTTCTCTCTTTTTTTTATTTGTTTGCCAGTTTTGTGTTACTTCCCCTTAGCCGTGTTCTTTCTTAAATATTTTAAGTGTCTGAATTTACTTCTAAAAAAGCCCTCTAGTGGAGAAAATGAAGAGGGTGTGGTATCAAAGCAATGCAGAAGCTCTCTGATGCACTGGTGTGAAAGCTTCTGAACACTTTTTAAAGTATGTGACTGGTCCTGCTGCAACAACTCATATTACTAGAGGTACACTTGTTCTAGGGTTTGTCTATACTGCAAAATTGAGTTAAATTCGTGACATGAGATAGCTTGAATATGAAAGTGTTACAGGCATGCTAGCAAAATGTACTGAGTTAAGAAACAGAGGAAATTAGCAAAGGCAGAAGGTGCTGCCATAGTTGTTCTGTGCTACTGTGGATAACCTTACATATAGGTTAAGCACACTTTTAATACCCTGCAGACTGAGGGTCAGAGTGTTAAGCACTTATTTTTGAAATGATATCTCACATAAAGCTACGCCCAGTTGTTCTTTTCAAGTATTTGTGATGAACCCCCTGTGGAAATTATTTGTCAGAATTATAGTATTAAATAGCTGCTATGAATGCATATTTAACAAGTTGGATTTTTCCAGAGCCTGTATTAAAGAAACCTGAAGAATATGTTGAGATAGCTAGCCTGTTTCTGAACTACAAATTGAATCTTATCACAATACCCACAGACATGTAAGTATTCGATGTAGTTTCAGCATTAGCATTTTCTTGTTAGTCCCTTTAACTGTGAAAGAGCTATTACTTATGTTTACTTGATTCAAAGGAAAAAACAGCTCAGTTCATGTAGTTTAAAGCACATCAAGATCAGAACTCTGTATTGTTTTATTTATGTCACATAATTAATGGCAGTGAACTGTAGGTTTAGAATCAATTTCAGCAATGCAACAGATAAATCACTATACTAGATATATATATTATAAAATGATATATAGATATATATTACATTACATATATAAATGACATATATATATATATTAAAAAATATAAATAAACACCTACAAACTACTGAACTTCTGTAACCAATCCCAAGAATTTCTAATCATGCACACAGAGGCATACACATTATATGCACCCTCCTGGCGTTGAGGGTTATAAGCACACCTTCTCTTTTGGGAGTGCAGATTCTCCTACTTGCACACATCGCTAGCTGGAATGCTCTAAGTGTTATATGCTGCTCCCTACAATCCACTGAAGTACACACTGGTGAGAAAGCCTACTAGGAGGTGGATATGCACACACCTGAGGGGTGCATCCCTGCTTGTCACACCCTGTACTGACAGTCTCTTAGATGGATGCACACTTCTCAGAGCATCTGACACTGAAGGACAGGGAGCTCTGTCAGGCAAAACCACTTTGCCAGTTTCTCTATTCGGTGGGCCCAAAGACGCAGAATATTCTGTAGATCACTTCCACCAGAAATAGGAATATTCTTTGATGTCTTTCAAATTTTTCCTCAAACTACTGGTCTTTTTCAATTCTTGCACAAAACCAGGAAGTCATTGACTGGCCTATCATTACTTTTGTGGGTGCCACATATTTGGCATGGAACAATTAATCTTCATGTTTATGAGTAAAGCATGCCGTTCTCTCTTCATTATAGTTGCTACAAGAAGCCTGAGAGTGCATGTGAAGAAGCTCATGCTCAAAACACAACTTTATCTATGGAAGTGGTGGATTCCCCTATATTAGACAGTTTCAAGACTCATCTTGACAGGGTCTGGCCCATCTCATTTAAAGTACACTTAAGGTGGCACTAGATGATCCTTGATGTCCTTCCAACCTGGCATTCTAGGAATATATGAGTTTATGCCTTGTGTTAAAGTCTGATTGGAAGTCCAATAAACCCTTGAAAACAAGGGTCTTTAAAAGAAAACAGAACATTGTCTTAAGGGAAGAATTTTCAGAAATTAATGTGTACATGACTTCTAGTCAATATTTAGCATAATACTTGCTAACTGACAAGGATTTCCAATAAGTGTATAGGGCCTTGGTTTTTTTCCTATGTCCTACTGCATGATACATTTCTGTCAGGCTTCAGTTTATGATGTGAAAATTCAGTACACAACTACTAGAATTATTAATTTTCTGTCTTGTATTCTGAGTGAACTCCTGACAGCAGAAGCAATGAATGTATCACATACCAAGTGAGCACCAAAAGCTATATCTTATTTTGGAGGATATTTCTTTTGCTGAGGCTGAGTCCAACAACAATTTGTAATTTGTGGGAGATATATGTATTTTTTTAAGGTGTGTACACCTTTTGTTAAGTACATCTCTAAGTAAGCTGAGTAAATCACATACTTGGCAGGTTCTGTGTTTTGATCATGAGTTGGTGGGTTGATTATAAATCAGTTAGATTTTTTTTTTAATAACGGCATTTGTCCATGATAAAAATGATGTTGAAGTATTCTGGGAATATCATTGCTTTGCTGATATATTTGCATTTTATTGGTTAAAATTGCATTAAATACTTACTATTTTTTTTCAAATAGTAGGGGTAGAAACACGTAAAAATGGTCTAAGCAATATCCATTAATAGGTTATTAAAATGAGAGAATTAAGATGTTGCAGTATTTGCATGTTTTTTTGTATTAATTACTTACCCCATTTTGTCAGGAACAGTTTATTTATTGTGCTAAGTCTCCATGACAATCAGCTAATTTAATCTCTTGTGATTTACTTAACAGGTAGTAACTGAAAATATATAGCAAATATTAGCATTTCATTAAAGTAATATAGCTGCCTAAATAAGATAAGGGACTTAAATACACAATCGGGACCAAAACTGTTTCTAATCTCTTGCTTTTATTCTGATAAAATATTTTGAAGCACTCAAAGGCAAGATAATTGTGACTGTATTACTGCTAAAGATCTTGATATTTCATTATTTTTTATCCCCTTAAGAAGGGTGCTAAATAACACATGCTTACATTTTTCTCTGTTCTTTATTGCTGCAGTAACACTGTTATGCGTTTATGTCTAATTGGCATGGCAGCAACATTGTTTTGATCTTGTTCTCCTAGTTCACTTGACAAGCAAAAAGTTATTTATATTTCCATCATTTTTTACTTCTGCCTCCACTGAAGTCAGCAACAGAGCTTTCTTTTACTACAACCAGAATAGGCCTTGCACAGGTTTCCTTGGTTATCGTGTGTTTTAGCTGTCTGGTAGCTATGGAGACTCATTTTGAGGGAAAAGCCAGAAACTATTCTGACACAAAACTTACTTTTCTTTTTTTTACTACCTCCATTTAAGCAGTACACATTGAAATTTTTTTTTTTTTTTTTTTATCGGGTCTAGAGACCATAGAAATGTATTTTCTTCAGGTTTTACCATCCAGTTTTCCTCAGCTGACCTGGGTTTTCATTTTTTGAGGGTTAGTTAAGAGGGCAACAGCTCAGGTCTTTTGAGCATAGATGTGTGTGTAGTGCCAAGACAGTAATGATAAGGAATATATGCATATATAGATTTTTGTACTGCCATATTATGCTATCAAAATAAAGGAGGCGCAGGTTATTTTGACAGAATTCTGTTAAGAACGGTAATTATGAAGGCTATCATTTGAAAGTAAATGTATGGATTAAAGTGTTTGTATTTTCTTTTATTATTTAGCCACTTTCCCCAGTCTACCATCAAAAAAGGATTTTGTTCCATATCCTGTCTTCCTTCTGTTACCGAAAGTGATGAAAATGTAAGTGATAGTAATGTGGATATGAATCAAAGTGGGAGACACTCAAATGCAGAAGATTATTCTCAGGTAATAATTTTCCTAACTTTTTAAACTTGGCCTAGCTTTCTATTCCAAAGGATAGTGAAAGACAAAATAGAAAATACTTAATATAGGTTTTCAAGACTCTTCAGTAAGCTTCCCCCCATTTAAGTATCTTTCCTACCCTTTCCATTTTATAATTGTTTTAATGTGTACTGGGTGGGAAATCTTTCCTAATACTTTTTAGTTTAACCTTATTTTATTATTATTTATTCCTCAGATTCTAAAAGTCCTATTGCTAACACTATAAAATGTGTTGATTTTGCTCTTTTAATATCAATTCAATGGGAGAATCTTAAGAAGATAGGTGTCTTGGATTGCAGAAGAAAATAATGTTTTTAACTTGCAGAATAATCTTTTTTATTGCACATATTAAATCTTTTAATCAACAAAATTATGTGGATACCTCTGGGAGATTCATTATGGGAAACCTTTCTTTCCATGGTTTTAAAACTTGGAATAACAATATATGTTTATACTTGTTTTGTTTGGGTTTTTTTGATCAAATTATTTAGTGATTGAAAAAAGAGAAATCTCAACTCACTAGGTTATTACTAATTTGTAGAATTTTGTGTTGTGGTATAGTAAGTGTGAGTAACTTTGCCTCCATTTCAAACTGTGCAATTGCTATTCAGGAGATGTCTGCTTTAAACACTTTGATATAGATTTGGTAAATCTTTGGGACACAGAGGTTTTATGCATTAAGCTCACTGAAATTCACTCAGCTTCTGTGCCAGATCCTCAGCAAGTTTAAACTGGCATATTTCGATTCACTCCTAACTGTATGAAGTCAGATCACGGAATATCTGTTTCACTGTTCCTGAGGTCTGTTGTCACAGAAACAGGGACTAGTGATAAATGAAAGATAAAATTTTAGAAGCTGGATGTACCTTCTTTGAAGAATATCAAGTTGAAAGACATGGCATTATCCCTTGTGTCCCCAAAGTATTCATGCCAAAGAACAGAAATGCTTTATTATTGATTTTTTAATTTTTTTTTTTTCCCCTGTATTTCCAATTCCATCTGATTTTACAATTCTGAAAGCTTTTTGGATTTGCATTAGGGAAAAAATAATTTTAAATACCTTTTTTTTTTGTAGTTAAATTGCTTTTGAATCGCACAGTTATTAAGAAAATACATTTTTTGTTTAAAAACATCATAAAATAAGCCCCAGCTCTTTAATGAAGAGGCTCGGTTTTACTCTTCTTCAATAGGAAGATAAGTAATATATGTGTAAGATGCATTGAACTGCATGTGAAAGTTGGTTTTTGGGTTGTTCCATTTGGTCAGAAGAAAATATTTGTGGAATAATGGATTCTTGAACTAGCATTTCAGAATTTTATTTTTTCCCTTCATTTTTATTCCTTGTCCAATTTTGTGGTCAGAAATTAAAGCAAAAAGGCCATCATGTGTAAATCACACAGTGTCTTGCAGTTTTCTGGAACAGTAATTTTGACAAACTCTTTTGAGAAGATTTTCCTGGAGTAATGTTTCCTTGTAGCTCTGCTGTTCAAAAGCCTGCTTGAATAGTTATGACAAATTTCTTTAACAAAAGTTATCTCCAACTCTATTGAGAAGAAAGCTCTTTGTGTTCTGTTTTAGGAAATGTTGAACTGTTACAAAGCAAGAAAAATCTAATCCAAATATGTTTACCATCAGAATTTGCAACGACTACTAGATACTTTAACAGACTGACCCAGTTGCTATTTCAGAAATCTTAAGCAGAGCACTCTGCTTTCTCTTTGTGCCTTCTACAGCATCAAGCTCCCTGGCAACACAACTTTCTAGAGTAGAAGGGTTGAAGTCACCACTCTTTCCCCGTAAACACGATACACTCGTTCTTTAATGTTCATGTTTACTTCATTTTTCTTACGTCAGTGCCATTGTTTTATACATGCAAGCACATTCTTACCTTCTGCTTTACATCTGATACCAGTCTATTTAGTTTGCGTGCTCTGTTGTGCTTTTTTTCATGTTCCCCATACACAGTCCAGACTGTTGTGCCATAACACACTTTTTCTTCTCATACTAATCCTTCATATAATATACTTCATAAGTCTAGTGAATTGGTTTGAGGCAACAGGTAGGTTAGGTAGAAAATAAAAAACTATTTTCTTTACAAATTTTGTAGTTTTAACAATTACTTTGATCTGCAGAAAATGAAAATTCCCTGCTTCTTGTTTTTAGGAAAAAAAAAGTATACATGAGATATGAGGCACAGGAATTAGAAGATGGTCTTGAGAAGAGGGACACAAATTTAGACACTTGTGATGTAGACAATCTTTCTGACAGGGCCAGAAGTATCTACTTGCTCATACAGATTGGGCCAGCTCCAAAATTAGAGGCTGAATAAAAGAGAAGCCAAGTTGCCAATCCAGTATTTTTAAGCCATTTCTACACCTCATTCTGTACACAACTTTGCAGCTGTTTGTCCTTTTGTATTACTGTCTTTTTTTGAAAAGCCACCTCTGTTCCCTCTTCCCACATGACATTTAAAACAAGAACTGATATTCTATTTAGTGAATACAATGACTCAGAAATAGGCAAAAAAGATTGTGTCCAAGTGACTATAGATGCAGAGCCCTTTGATGGTATAATTCTCAGGTCAACATCAAACTTAGAAATTTAATATGTGGTTGGATCTTAAGAAATATTTCTGTAATCTTTGTCATTTTGGAAGTAGATTTGAAGTGGATTTTTAATCTTAAAAATTATGTATTTGAAGCTGTATTATTTCACCTGCAACTATATACAGAGAGCTGATTTTTGGAAGAAGACTGAGGGTTTTTACAGAAGAACTGATGTGAAAAGTTTTGCCACGCATCATTTCTACAATAGGGAAGGATACTGGCTTTATAATAATATCAAATAGTGTTTAAAACACGTTATTTGGTGGATTGGAATAAAATACAACATAGGTCACATTAGGAGTCTGAAAAATACAAATGAATCCTTGAAAGTAACAAGATAGCTATAAATTTATAAATTACCATTATTTTTACAGTTGTGTTAATGACTATAAAATGTAATAGATGATAAATTAGAGTTTTAACCAGTGAATTTTCCTCACATTTTGTGTCCAGATTTCCTATTGATTGGAGGAAGAACAATAAGTAACTGAATTATCTCTGAATCTATGTGCATCCTTTCATGTTTCACAGCTGGATTCAAATCTTTTTTTATTTCTTTCTTTGTCAGCTACTGTGGCAGCAGAGCTGACCTGACAGAATCTATGCTCATTAAGGAGGAAAAACGCTTTTAGTTTCTCTTTCTGTGCCAACGTCTTAGTCTGAGAACTTCCTTGACACTCCCATTTGTCTCAGAATCAGTGAGGTTTAGGCAGACAGACACATCCTGTACCATTAGAGAAGCAAACAACTTTTAACTATGTTATATTTGCACACCAAAAACTGACTAAATGAGTCTCTACCTAGCTGTGGTCAGATTGCTTTCACAGCTCAAATTGGCTGAAGTAATGTTACTTAAGCATCCAGATTTTCCAGGGTACGTTCTCCTTATTTACTGGGAAAACCAATTGAAGCAAGTTTTGAGAATTTTCTGTATCTCTCCAGTGTTCCTGCTGCCAGCTGTTAATACCAACAGTAGCTCTATAGTAAGCTGTCACATGTCCGTACTAGAAGCATGGATCACATTCACTGTCCATGAACAATAAGTCTAGCAGACTTACTGTTGCCTGTGCTGCAAGCATTAGCATCTCCAGTCTACTCCATATCTACTTCTCCAGTAGATATGATAGCGCTTTATGCTTTGGACATGCCAAGGATTTCTGAGAAGAAACTTGATAAACTGTACAATTGATGTGTACATGTTTGGTAAATCCTGAGACTCCTACAAGAAATTTGGCATAATTAGAATATTGCAAGTTGTAGAATCCCATGCAGAAATATGACAGCTCTATGCATTCATACTTCTGAAGTCACAGTTTAAAGGAGGGGAGATACTCCATGTATTACTAGAGATTTTTCAGACCCAAATGTGGAGGTGTGACTGTTGCTGTCACATGACAGGTGATCACATCTTTCCTTTTGTTTTGCACAGTTGTATGTACAGAAGTCTGGAAACAAGAGCTGAAGTACATGGGCAACTGCAAAATCCTATTCTGTCCTTTTCAGCTCATTTGTTCTACAAAGACAAGAAATTAATCTAAAAAGGGACAAGTAAGACATAATATATTTAAACTACCAAATTGTTCAACCAGCTGTTAACAATTTCAACAATGTCTGTAATTTTCTTTTAATTACTGGTGATATTAGATCTGTCACCAACTTTGACACATGAGCATTCTTTTAAAAACCCAGATTTGGAATAGAATTTAAGATTTGACTGTGCAAAAATGGGACTTTCACATTCTCTCAATAAGCAATACTTCAGTTAAATTGTAAGCAGTAAATTATTTGGTACTTCCTATTTTGGGACAGAGATTCTTAAGTCTGTAGTTTATTCTCTCAATTCTATCCTTCAGTTAGTTCACAGCGTATCAAACACCTAACATTTTGACAGAGGTGAGATTCCTGAGCCTATTCTGGGGCTGTGGAGCTGCTGTGAAATGCTGCAGGAAGACTTTTACTGCACCTGGGAATGGAAGTAGAAAGCCATAAGGTTCTCCTCTAAGGAAGCCTTCACAAGTCCCTTCATATTGTGTATGCAGGGTAGTCTGTAACAGGAGGGTAGAATCAGACCAGAGTTATAGCACAATGACCTTGTGCAAGCTTTAGGTACTGTTATCTCCTGTCATCCAGTCTAACTTACTAAGACTCTCTGAATTATGTCAGTCTGCCCCTCAAAAAACATTTCTAGATTGTGTTGAGAAAGCATAAAAGCAACTCCAAGTCACTGTAGCTCCCACAACTTCGCCGTGAAATGCAGAACAAACAATCAGTGCGTGTGTCCAGATGTTGGCCAGCTCGATGTGTCAGTTTCAGCATTTGTGCCTTTGACACTTTTAAAGATGAATATGTATGAGGACTTTAGGGGGAAGGAAGGATGACAAACCTTGTTAAAGAGACACCCGGGATAAAAAGAAGCTTGAAAATTTGATTGCAATAACCATTTTAGGTTTTAATATTTATCTTTGGAAAGGCAAAGCTAGTCCAGTCAACTCATTATATAGCACTATATTTAAATAGGAAATATGGTGGAAACTGTGAAATCGTTCTCCCTCTCTCCCTCCCTTGTAAAAAAGAAAAAAGTGCAAATGTGTCTTGTGCAGAGTGTATCATGTTGGTGGTAAGGGGGTGAGAAGGCAGTCAAAAGAAAAGATGACTAGGCACACATTTTTAACAATATCAAAGATTTTAATGTCTCAAACTAAAGGATGCTGTCTTTGCAAATTTAATGAGTGGACTTTCTGAAAGGCTGGCTATCTTGACATCAATGTCAAACATAAGTGGATACTGCACTCATATTAGTTCAGCAGCTATGGATTGGTAATGGGATTGACCGGGATAAAGTTTGCCATAAACATTTAAAAAAGAGCAGGCTACTTTTTTATTTACGTAGCTGATAGAAAACAAAAGATGCTGTAGCAATCAGGCATGCTGCTGCTGACAGTCGTGTGCACTTGCACAGCAAGAAATGCTTATTGGAAAAGGAACCCTGCATATACTTTCTGAGAATGGAAGCTTAGAATAAAAAAGAACAGAATTGGTTCTAGAATAGAACTAATTAGTTCTTAGAATAGAACTTATTTTATTGTCAAGGAGCAGTAATATCAAAGAACATGGTTTTAATAGCAGAGAAGTAGGCATACGGAACAGCATTCATTGCAGACTCCAGATGACATATACTTCTCTGAAAAAACTTCAGTCTGTCTATTTATTATGTATTTGTGGGTATTATGATTAATTTTATTCTTTCTCTTTTTCTTAAAAAAAAAAAAAAAAAAAGACAAACCCAAAAAACTACAGTGATAACTTCATAGTTTGTTTCTCCATCTCTGGAAAGACTGCCCCAAACCAAGTATTTTCTTAACAAAATAATGTAGGATTATAATAACCATTGTTCATTTTTGTTTTGTTTTTTTACCATACAGGAGATGACCCTCCCTTGGCAGCAAAATGCAGAGACACCCAGTAAAGGTAAGTGTGTTTGAAGTTTATATTCAGACTTCTGCCATTCCCATATTGCTTGGCTTCAGTGTTAATCCATATGAACAAATATCAACAGTCGTATTTATGGGTTATGGTTTTATAGGAAAAGATTTCAAAGAACTGCATATCATTACATAGAATAGAATCTTCAGATTGGTATTAAAAAATCCCTTATTTACAAGAATATTTGGAAAAAATAACACTTCTCATAAGTTACTGTGCAGTAAAATGTACTGGATTTTGTACGCAGAAATGTTTTTCTAATCACTGTGAATTATACTCTTTTTTTCTGAAATGGAAGACAAGAAAAATGGACAATTTCCATTTTAATAAATGTTACTATTTTAATGCATTTGAGATCAGTAATTGAAGAGTATTCAGACTGAGTACTTCTTTGTTTGGGTGAGTATTTAAGGTTTTGGTCAGGAGAAGTTAGTAAAAGCCCCCTTTCAAAAAGTGACCAGATTTACTTGGTGCACAACCAACTTCTGCTAAAACTGACTGCCAGGAAACACCTTTCCTTTTACCAGAGTTCTGAAAGTGAATGTTGTAGCAGAAGAACATGTGAAATATGTGATTAGGATTCATGTTTTATTTACATCACTATTCATGCATGTGACACTCATGTTGGTTTTGGTTTTCATCTCTTCAGTCCATGTAGAAGCCTATGTAATGCACCTTTGCTTTTTAAGCATTTCTGAAGGTTGATTCTCATGGGGGGAAAACACATTTTAAGTAATACAATTCCTTTTAATGTCTGTATTAATTATGAACTAAACCCATCTTCAAATTTTATTTTTTTTTTTAATAAAAAAGATACTGGGAAAGGATGCTTGGTAATATATCTTGGTGTAATGCTTTGCATTGTGCCATGCACTGTAGGTTATGAGGGTTACTTTGCATTACTCTTACTTCAAAATGATTCATTACGAGTCTTTCAACTCCACAGAATATCTAAGAGCATGAATCATGAATGAAGACTGAGAGGAATAGAGAAATCTTTTAAAAATATTTTACTTATAAGTATGGGGTGTTTAATATACTTTTTAATGGGGCTAAAAATTGTCTAGAATTTGCAAAGGATGTGAATGAGAATTTAATAACTTCATCTCTTCAGATTTTGGTTACAGGTCATTAGACAGTCAAATATATGAGTTGTCTAATGTCAGGAAAGTTCTAGGTGTTCACTTGCAGCAGATTTGAAACACATTCCTATTGAGAACAGTGATATTTTACAGGTAAACTTACAAATATAAACAAATTATTTGCTGGATAAATAATTGCTTTTCAATATTGAAGCCTTTTGGCTTAGGAATCTCTGTCCTTTTATGTTTGTTTTTTAAAAAAAAGTTTAAAATATTCTCATCAAACTACTTAGGCTGCTAAAGTCCATTGAAATTTTGTGCTGCTGAGGTTCACCAACTGCAAGGAAATGCTTTTGTAGAAGTATAGGGCATCACTATCTTTCTCCAGAATGTCCTCAGAGTAGCAAATCATAGCTTTGCAAATCTACCAGAACACAAAATTTGTGCTGAAACATAGAATTACACTTAATTATGCTTTGTTGTGAAATGAAAATTTGTACATTTATACTTTGTCTGTGTTGTTGTTACAATAAAGCAGTTACATTCTCTAGACGAAGTGCTTTCTTGTTTTCCAATTGCTTTTGGTGCAGATACTCCATCTGATGGAAGTTGTTTGTAGTATCACATTATTCCCATGACTATCTGTTGTCTCACAAAAATCTTGCTGTTCCGGTACTTGTCCAGAAATATAATGAAACTAAAATATAGGCTGAAAATGACAAAACCAGAAGTGAAATTTCAAATAAGCGTGCTGGAATTAAGTATAACATTACTGTACAGTGTATATAGGATATATTGAAATGGTACACAGTAAAGTGGAAAATTTCTTTAATCGTATGGACAATCTTAATATTTTACATAAAAGTAGCTATAATTTACATTCTTTTAAAGTGATTAGTTGCCTTCAACTTTGCAGCATTAAGAGCACTTTTTTTTGTAATGAAAATGCAATTCAGTTTAGGCAGAACAGTTATGATACTTCTGTTTCTATGTGTGATTTTTCTTTTTTTTTTTTTCATCAAAAAATCCTCCCCTCCCTCTAAAGAAAACCTGAACCCTAAAATAGTCTGGCATGTTGACCCTTGATAAAGTTACTTTGCCTTTCAATTAATCTACCCACTTGCCTGCATTTGTAATGTGGCTTATTGGCATTAGACTAAATAATCTGTAGTTCATTAGATCATTTTTCATATTTTCTTTAAAACATTTTATAATCTCCAAACTCATGGTAGAAAACCTACATTTAAAGATATCTTAAATCTTGTGGATTGAGGATTTTCTGCGCCATTATCTCTGTGCTCTGTTACGGAAATCAGCTGCAACCTTCATATTCGGTGTGTCAAGTTCTTGCAATTTCTGCTTTAAACAGGACATTTCTGGGTTTGTACCTCTATTCTGATAAATCAGCCTGTCTATCCCTTCTTATTGAAAACTGATATGGGGACTATTCATTTTTGAACCATTTTGAACATTTTCTTTACAAAGTAGTGTTTCCTTTTGCTTTTTCATTTACTTGGCTAGCAAACATTTTAATTTGCTTATTAGTGTGTTCTCTTAAAGAGCTAGTTCGTAACTGTAAAGACCCAGATACAAAGCATCCAGATACTGGATGAATGTTAGCACCGGAAAGTGTTAGTCAGTTTTATGATGGGCACCTCAGTAAAGAGGCAGTGCTTGAAAAATGATGAGCTCTTGCCAAAAGAAATGACAATGTTTGATGCTAAACCGTCTAAAAATGTCTTCTCACTTTCTTAAGAACATTACTCTTTCTGATAATTTTGGGGGTTTCATGCAGTGTAGTATTTTCTTACCATATAAATTTTTGTGATAAACTGTTAATCTGTGTTCATTTTTGCGTTTTTTGATTAATTGTTCTAGTTTGTATGCTGCTGTGCTCTTAGTTATTGATCTATTTTTGTTTGTCTTTGACTTTTTGTAAGAATGCATGTTTTGTTACTACTTCTGTATTTGAATGTTTTCCCTTATTTGGTAGAAAACCTACATTCTCTTGGCCTTGATTGTAACATTGATCTTTATTGCTTGAGCTCTAAGTAGCATAAAATTCTTGAATTCAAATACACTGTTCCCTTTTCTGAAGCTCTCTGCAGCATTTATCTTCATAATAAGCCCTTCTGATACCCCTATTTGATTATAATTTGCATGTGTTCAAGGAAATGTATGATATTCTGGACAATTATTTGCTGAGGTTATCTTGCTGTTTTAAAATACTGTTTTATACTGGACTTCCCTCAAGATTTGCTTCAAATTTATTTATCATTTTATTCCATAAATTGTATCTTCACTATGTTATCCGGTGTTTGCAGTTTCTCATAGCTGGACAGCACTTTCTGCATACAAGGTAAATGACAGCTAGCAGTTCAATTTAGAATCATAGAATTGTTTATGTTGGAAAAGACCTTTAAGATCATCATGTCCAACATCAGTCTAACTGTACTAAGTGCCCTACTAAACCATGTCCCTAAGCACCGTATCTACATGACTTTTAAACACATCCAGAGATGGTAATTCAACCACTTCCATGGGCAGCCTGTTCCAGTGCTTGATAACCCTTTCAGTGAAGAAATTTTTCTTAATATTCAACCTTAACCTCCCCTGGTGCAGCTTGAGGCCATTTCCTCTTGTCCTATCACTTGCTACTTGTGAGAAGAGACCGGCACTGACCTCCCTACAACTTCCTTTCAGGTAGTTGTAGAGAGCAATAAGGTGTCCCCTGAGCCTCCTTTCTTTCAGACTAAATAGCTCCAGTTCCCTCAGCTGCTCCTCATAAGACTGGTACTCTAAGCCCTTCACCAGCTTAGTTGCACTTCTCTGGATCCACTCCAGCATCATGATGTTCTTCTTGTAGTGAGTGGCCCAAAACTGAACACAATACTCGAGGTGTGGCCTCACCAGTGCCAAATACAGGAGGAAACCTTACTTTTTCCATATAGTTCTATCAGGAAGGTCTGAACAACACTGGTTTTGGACAGCATAGATCAAAAAAAAGGATAAAATATGATTTTTGATTATACTGTCACAAGATTGTTATTACTTCTTCAAAGACGAGTGGTGAAACTTCATACATTTTTTTTTTTTTTTACACCATTTTTGCTTCCCTGTAGCTTTCCCTCCACTGGAAGAGCTGTCTTTCCTCTGGCCTCAGTCTGCATACATAGTCAACAGAAGGGTTGACTCTATTGACTTTTAAAAAGGGTGGGGCCTATCTTCTATTTGAAGGCTGCAGAGATCTACTGAATCCACTGATCCTCAGGAAGGTCTATTGATAGTACTCTAGGGCTCATGTTCAGAATGAAAAAGGAACAGCAACATTGAGCCACAGGATGATGACATTGGGCATGTTTCTACTCTGCTCACCCCTTCATCATCCTCTCTGTGATGTGCACACTTGTAAGCCAAGCACTGTGGTTATTTCACTGGAGGCCTAAAACCCATGTTAATTTAAATCTAAGAAAAACCCTAAATTTTATAGCTTTCAGGTATTTTTTCCACACTGCAAGAAAGATAAAAAGGTCTTTGGTGCATTTCCGTTCATTACATTTCTTTAAATTCCTGAAAAATAGTTGCAAACTAATTTAGAGCCATCTACATCTTATAAACTCACTAGTTATCCAGCACATCACTATGTATCTTGCTGATCATGAAATATTACAAAGCACACTTAAATATAAATTATGTATTTTTCTCATTAGCTTTCTCATTTGTTATACCTTACCTGTTTGCATATTACCTCATCTTTTTCCTCAGCAAACATTCTGAATTAAGAGCTGTTCATGTCTGAGCTGTTCTGTTCTTCTGTTCTCAGCTATTCTGAGTTATGCTCAAAACTTTTGAGGGGGCCAGATTAAACAGCTCCAATAACTATTTGTATCAATCTCACAGAATAAGGGCAGAGAAAGTGACATTAAAATGCAATTTTAAAAGTTATTAAATTATTGTAAAATGTCTGTATGACATTTCTGTATTTATATTTTGGTATGAATCTGAGAGTAGTTCACGTTTTCCTACAAGAAAATTCACGTAATGTAGTTCAAATTTATTTCTGTTTACAAGTAGTTAGACTGATTTGTATGAGTAGCATCACAGGGGTACTATTTAAGTACCAGAGGCAAGGACAGGTCTTTGTGTCCCCCACTGCTGTGAATGGTAAATATTTGATAATATAGCTTTTCACTGAAGAGGACCTTTGGACAAGGTGTTGTATTTTTATTTACAAAGATGACTTTAGGTATGCAGAATTTGTATGCATGGCTCCCTAACATGCTCATATTAAATGTTCTACTGCACAGTTCAATTTGTGATAGTATATTGAGGCAGAATACAAGCAGCTGCAGATATAAACAACAAATATCTATACAGAGTTGTTTCAGTGAACTTTGAGCTTTTTAGGTTAGTGGGTTTGTTTTTATTTTTAAACTCTGAGATGTATGGAAAATATCCTGGTAATTTTAGGGTAATTTTTCAATATAAAAATGATACTACTTTTAGTGTGCATATTGTCACTCTATTGGCTGTGTCTTCTTATCTCTGCAGAAAAATTACACAAGAATATCAGTTCTGATGCAAAACAAATGTCAGAAACAGCTGATACTGGTATGAACAGCCAGACAGGGGATAAATCAAAGGAAGAAATCAAGTCAGAAAGGACTTCTGTTTCCAGGGAAACCTGGATTAGCTTTGAAGACTTCTGTGTTTGTTTCCAGTAAGGAACAGAGGTTTTGGTGTTTATTCCATAAAATATACAGTATAAAAATGGTAAAATGTGAAACATGACTATATAAAAACTGCATCTTCTCAACAGATCTTCTTTGTATAACTATCTTGCCTTTCAGGGTACTCCCAAGGCTACTTTTCAGACCAGGCTCACTGTCCTTGTTGACAGTAAGTCATGGGGGTGAAGCCCCATGCTATGCCTTCGATACGTCCTCCAGAGTATAGAGGAGAACACGACCACCACCTTCAAAAAGCATATGTCAGACTGTAATGTGGATGGAAGATGATAGGTCATGGAGTGTGCAGTCATTGGGCTGCTCACATACCTGACCCATCAACCACTCACTGGACATACACAATCTGCATCTGAACAACTAATTTCTAAGGCCAAAGAAGTTGTTAAAATCGCCTGTTGCTATCAGGATATCTCTGCTTGATCAACAAGATGCTTTCTTTTGCTCCTTTTTCAATATAATTCCAAAGCATTTATACCTCTGCAAAGATAAAAAAGCTAGTGAAATTTTAGCATAATATCTTTAGTTTCTGTGTTTCAGATTTAAGAAGTCTGGTACAATATAGATCCTTTAGAGAATCTGACATTGCTGAGGGGAGTAATTTTATCAGAGGAAATTCACCCTGTTTTTTTAATTTGAATTTGTAATTGAGATATTGTGAAGCTTTTATATTCATAAATAACTTTTCTTGAGCAAGTATTAAACTCTGCTTCCTCTCTGAGGGAGAATGTATAACTTTTATATCAACAGTGGTACAAGAACTTTAGGAATAAAAGTGCATAGATCACTTTGGACCATGTAAAGGTTTGCCTGACTAGTTTTAGGGAGCTTCAGGTCCAAGAAGAGAAGGCCTTCAGAAAAAAAGAATCACAAAGAAATTTCCTTTCCTTTCAAACTCTTTCTCACAGTGCCTTACAGAGACAGTGTAAAATACAAACTTTTTAACTTGTTAGCCAAACATTAAAGTCCCGTTAACCTTTTGTAGACCACTACAACATTAATTAAGGTATAGAGTGTTTGTTAGTTTCTTATTCTTGTCCCTAGATAGGTGAGAGTTTACTTGTTTTCACAGTGAACTAGTAAAGTAGATGTTAGCAAAGCATCTTGATTGACCTTTACAGAATTTATCACTCAGAAAAAATTAGGCACCTGAGATTTTCATTTTACAGGTTAGTTCCATTGAAAGCATTTCCTTGTCTGACATGCCTGTATCTCAGATACAATGAAAATAAGGTAAATGTTCAGAGTTGGTATCAACTTTGAGAAATGAGGAAAATTTTAGTCATTGTAGGGATTGGTATGTCAGCAATGGATCAAGATCCCTGTGAAGCTGCTGAGTGATCAGCATTTTTTACATTAAAAAATGAGCTTCACATCTGATTTCATCCTCAGTTAAAGCTGAAGTCATTTATGTTGCCCTTCATTAAGTCAAGGTTAGAAAAAATTGTCAGGAACTAAGTAGCTTTCTGAAGGTGTACAAACACCATAGAATTGAAAAAGCATGTTAATAAACTATGCAAAACAGTTCTTCCTTACAGTGATACGTTATAGATAATTTTATTACAGTCATTTTCGGGTAGGCGTGGAAGTTTTAGAGTAGCATTACTTTATTACCATTTATAGATTCAAATTGGACAAATTAGGGGCCTGACCTCCAAAGGAAAAGTGCAGAAGTGCAGCAAAGGTAGAAATTGTCAGCTGCTTTCTCTGGAGATTGATTGTGTTCACCTTTTATGAAACTAAAAATGTTGAACCATTTTTGCGAAATAGGTAGGAGTCTGATTTATGAAAGCAAAATTAGTATCTTATGCTATTAAATATATATTTACCTGAAATATACCATTTATACTAAGATTATTTTCCTATGTGTATTTTAATTTTATTTTCTCCCTAGGAACCTGTATGTTTTCCACCAGCCGCATACATATGCTTATAACTATCAGAAGACAGATTTTAAGGTATATGACTATTGAGTTTTTATGTGCTTTTTTAATCTTTGTAAAGTCTTACAAAATTAGATAATACATCTATCCGAAATGATATTGGTAGATCACATGGAACTGATATTACTAAAAAATAATAATGCATTAAGATTACTATAGTCAATACAAAGGTAATGCTAGCAAATGTCCAGAAGTACTTCGCTGTGATTAATACATGAAAAAAATGTTATGGAATGCTTTTGCACAATGACAAAAAAAATTATGTAAATCATGAATGCTGGTAGTGAGAGTATATATTACAGTGAATCAGATCTCCATCCTCTCTTTATCTTGATTTAAATCTACCTTATAACAATTTAGAAACTAAATGAAACTTAATGATGATTCAGCTGCAGAATCAGTCCTTCAGTTCTCCTCATCTTCATCTGTCACCTAAAACCCAAATCAGGAGCCTGTATAGCATGACTCTCCATTTTCTCTTTGCATTGTTAGTCCTTTAGCAACTTCACAGATTTTCTTGCAGGCATTAGAAATACCCCTTAGTGACTCTGAAATTGCAGCATTTCTTCAAACCTGCCATTAGTTCATATTACCAGAAGGTTATTCAACATGTTTGAATATCCTGTTCCAGCTCTAGTTTTGTACTGTAACTGCAGTGTAATTATAGGCTACTGAAATGTAAACTCTAGGCGTGAACTTTATATAAAACCCTGTACTGAGAAGGTTGACTACATGGATTATTATGCCTTGTAATTGTAGTATACCTGCACTTTCACACCTCTGTGTATTTGTGACCACAAGAAATTTTCTCAAACACTGCATGATATACTTTCACAAGCCATAAACAGCTTCAAGACTAAATAAGCCTGTGTGCTGTTGTGCAGATGAACTAACCCTTTGCTGTAAAACCATGATATTTTTTTAGGAGATGTTTACACTATTAGGTAAATCCTGTATCAGACTTATAAAAGAATGCTTTTATATTAGGCCATGAAGATAATAGTAGTGGTATTCCAGGATCAAATAGAAAAAATGTATTGATATGACCCTGGAGACTCTAGGAAGACATGTATTAAAACAGTTCCAAAGCAAAGAAGCTCATTCACCTTCAGATTTTGAAGAGTTTTTGCTATATAGTAGGAATTATGTATTAAAGTTGAGAGTGAAAAATGCTGCCTCCATGTATTTTTGTAGAAAGAAACATGAGGCAGAATCAGTTGTGTGTTACAAATTAAAAGAGTACTTTCTTTTAAGCTTACTGTAATTAATTAGAAGCAGAATGTTGCAACAAAAAATTTTTGGTCTTCTATTGAATGCTGTTTGGCAAGTAGAACTACTGAATCAAGGTACATATGAAGAATATCATATAAAAGTAGATGTATTATTCCATAAACGTTTTTGTTTACTTTTGCCTTTTAACTGAACATTATGGTTTATACATGCAACATAAAGCTTTGGACTTAAATGACATCTGAAATTTGGAAGAAGTAGTGACAGTTAATTGCTTCCCATACTGTATCTAGGGATACAATATAGGAAATCTTAGTCATACTATGTATGAGCCTAGGCATACAGCATTCAATGAAAATGAAAGATGAACAAATGTCTGTTTTTCTATGCAGTCTAGTGATGACCGAGTCTTCTATTACTTACTTGTGGACAGTCTGATGCCCATTGAAATCCTGGTTAGCTTTTCTGCATTAGTACGCTGGGGTGATACTGGAGGTAAGGCCAACATAGCAAAGTGCAGGTTAATGTTGTATTTTCTCATACTTGAATATGTCTGTGCTGTTGTGTTTGGCTGTGGTGTATTTTGGCACAGTTTGAGAGTTTAACATTACGTAATCAAACTGATTCTAGGAAATACACTCATATTCAAGTAATGCTTTCTTGTTATTTAATATTGATAATTAATATTTTCGTGAAAGGATTCCACACTTTACTGTTTATTATGATTTGCTGCAAGCTTTCCATCAATATATTTCTGGTATGGATTTCCTTGTGTTTCACAGGGTTTTTTTTTTTGCTACAAATTCCACTCATGAAAGCTACTTTATGCCTTAGCTGATCAAAATGCAGTAACATCAGCAATATGACCAAAGTTTATTTTAGAAGTGATTTTTAAACTTGCGCACTGTAAGCTCTTAAGTATATTACAGCTGGCTTATTTCAAGATCCAACAGCTTAGATTATTTAAATGAAAATGATTTGTATTCTATGGAAGTCATAGGATGGAATTCAGAACGTGTTATGGCAATCAGCTTAAGTTAATCAGACACTTAAACATTGGATATGAACATAGTTTTAGTACATCTACAGTGGAGTAAATAGAACCAAAAGAAATCTTAAAAAATCCAAACTGACCATCTTGCTAAAATAATTAAACTATAATACAAATATAAGCATTGTATGGCTGTTTGCTTGCTTTGCATGTGGACAGAATGGATTTTTATGGAGTATTAGAGCAGCCTTAAGTGAATTGGAAGGTGTCTGATTTACACATCTTCCTAACACATGATTTTTTAACCCTTATTTTCTACTAAATAGCACAAATAAGCCCTATTCTGTACCACTTATGCATTTTAAATGACTGGCTCTTTTATCTGAATTATCAAAGCCTAAATGAAGACTTCAATGACTGTGGAATAGATATAGATTTTGCATGAGTGTATTTGTCTTAATTTAGTTTTTATTCCCCTCTCCCCCAAATTGTGGGTCTTTTTTTCTTTCCTTTTCTAGGTACTAAACGAGAATGTTCTACAATTTCAAAGGGTGTGCTGATGGTTGAGCGTTTCTCTTGGAAATGTATGATTCCTGGAGACCTTCTGTTAAAGATGCATACATCCGCAACCAAAGCTACTGTGTTAAATCTTCCTGTCGGGTATGTATGAGACTTCATTTCTGTACTAACAATTTAGTCCTAAGTCTTGAGATAATCCTTTATATAGTAACTAAGATTTTGTTTCCTAAAGCACAAGTTTTTGCAATATCAAACTGTTGATAGCTAGGATTTGGTAAGACTGCAAAATTCCTATGAATTTAAAATAATTTCAAAAACCTTTATAAAGCTTTTGAATGCTTTAATCTTATTTTAAAGCATTTAGCAAGAAGAATCACACTGACTTGCTAAAATATAAACTAGAATAAAAATTCCTACTTAAAAGTGCTTCTAACTGGAATGATTCTGACATGTTCCTTGGAATACCATCAAAAATTAGGATTTTTAGTGGAACTCCTAGAGCATGATGATACCATAGGAGTTTTCATATTTTTTCTTGGCACAGGATTTATGAAACATGACAGGAGAAATTCTGAGGTTATCCATGACTCCTTGCATATCATACTTCACATTCACATAGTGCTTAATATGATTTATTACTCTTTGCATGTAAATCTAGATATTCAGTGTAGAGCATTGAGTGATTAAATAAAGAAATAGGTAGAAGGTAAGAGCCTTTGATATTTGTTAATTTCTGAAAATGCTTCCAGTGAAACAAGGAATATGACATCCTCACATCTTGCCATAAGCATAAAGTCGATGACTAATTCGTTGAGGCTTTCTACTTCTCCCAGAATAGAGAATCACCAGTTTAATCTCTTAAGAGAGGAGACAAAATGTATTTTTAAAAAATCAAGTAAGGTTTCAAATAAATAGGCATAGAAAGAAAATACCACAAGACTAGCATGTGTATATTAAATCAAAGATCATTAATAGTGCTCGCTATTTGTTTTGACTCAGACTAAAGTTTGAAAGGTTATTATGTTTTTAGATTAGTTCTGGCACTACATGTATTTTCTTAGTGTAGTTACAAAAGTTGCATAACTCTGTCCCTTTGGGAAGCAAAAAACGCATATCTTTTCACACCTGCAAATTTCAAAGCTACCAGAGATGCAGGCAGCTCAAATTGATAAGCTTCTCACCTTTGATTCCCTCTACTCCAGGCAGAGCCAGTAGGCTTTTAGGAAGATTTAATTTACAGCAGGTGTGGGAGACAAATGGGCTTATTGACCACTTCCCCATTTCATTCCAAATGAGAAATTGCTTGCTAAGCCAGGAGGGCACTTTCTTCCCTCTGATGGTGGCCAGAGTGCATTTCAAATTTTACTCACAAGAAGATGCAATTTAAAAAGTGCGACTAGTGGGGTAGGGGGTAACTCTCCTTTCTTACATTCACTGCTGGATCTCTGGTTAACACTTTGAAGCTGTGGCCTGGATGAACTTTTCCAGCTCAAAGCCATTCTGACAATGATATAAGACCATGAAGATTTACCACTTGATATCAGCAAGTTCCTCAAGTATTTCAGTGGGACTGCAGGACATTGTTGACTGGAGAGAAGAGCATGAATCCCCTGTGTTGTATAACTATAGTTGGTAATGGTTTCTTTTATGATTGGAATCTATTATAGGGTATGATCAGGCAAGGAAGAATAAGCTGAGTGTATCCCAATAAGACGTACTGAATTTCTGTTGTTTGCCCCCTTAGGATGTTACAGTTGGATGGTTTGGCCCACAGTTGCTCCTTAAAATGGTCACTTGTTAGTGTTCATCTAGCCTGATATGATTATGCATTAATTTTTCCTGGTTTTGTCAATGCAAACATGGAAATTATGATCTAAGTAATGCATGACTGAAACGCTTGACTTCTCTAAGCTTTCTAGAGCAGATATGTTTTTAAGCTAACTATAATCCTGACTGAAAAAACTTCGGGTTTGTATCCATCTGAAATAGTGGAATTACCTATTTTGCTAAAGAAAATAAAAACTAAACATAAATTAACAATACAGAACAAAACAAAAGAAAACAAAGAACAAAACAATAATGACTTCTCTGATTTCATCTATTGCCTATGTTTGGAAGTTCTTTAGAAGCAAAGAGTTAGAAATGCAGGATTTGAAGAGCCAGGGCATCTAGGAAAGGGTTTCATTTTTACCAAATGTACAAATGGAAAAGCATAAGGATTCTTGTGATTTTAAAAAAAAAAATAAGGTGCTTTTTGGATTTATTTTTTTCTTAATTGTAGGCGACACGTACTGCTCTTCACAGTAAGTTCTCCCGTAGGGCACCACATTCACCTGTGTAGCATGGTGCCATGTCTCTTTGGAGAAGAGGATACTGTGATACCAGGTCTAGAAAAGGTACGCATAACCACAGCTAGTCAAGCAGTGATAACAGTGTCTCTCACTATAAAGTGAAGCACTGTTGGATCTTCATTTAGAGTTATTCTATTTAATGATATAATAACTTCAATATAAAATGGAAGAGTGCATAAAAGAAATGTGCTTAACAGCACAGCAGGCACTGACATGATTATTGCAACAGTTGTCTTACATGAAAGTGTAAGCATTGAGTAGTACTGTGGTTTACATAGAACAGCAGCAATAAAATGGGATGTTAAAAGTACTCCTGTTGAAATATGTATGTCAGAGGTAGCATATAAGCTCTCTTTTTGAGGCATGTGATAAAATTTATAAAATATATATATAGATATTCATTAATATTAAAAAATATCTGCCTAGTAAAATAAACTGTCACATAAGTAAAGTTTGTTTTGTCCCATGAGATTATGTATTACTTACTGGTTCCCAGAGCAGCTTTTAAATCCAAAATGAGCAATTGATTCAAAAAACTTTTTGTAGCTGAGAAAAGAGACCCAGGGGAGTAATTACTACAGCTTTTGTTCTTCATTGCCTACAATCCAGACAGATATCGCTGTCATCCATATTTTCAAAATTTCTTTGGCAAGCAGTAGGCACAAATATTTGTTGTGGGCACTGAAGGGAGGGAGTATAGCTTCTAGAGCACAATTGTGCAAACATGTTCTGAAAGG
>VZZY01019805.1:0-126897 GCA_013400335.1 Eurystomus gularis | reverse complement strand
TGATTACTGAAAGAATGCCATTGCACTGTGACAGAAAAAAAATAGGGATTTAAGCTAGACATAATTTTTGTTCCAATCAGCCTGTGAAATACATACAATGAGATTATTTGCACCATCTACTCTAGAAAGCAGTTTAGGTGCACATGACGGTTAAAATCTCTGTTCTTGTACGGTCAATGGAGAGAGGTAGAATCCACTGAGAAGGTGATTCAGATTTCAGAAGATAACTGCCTGATGTACAAGTACCCCACAAAGCATGCAAACAGCATACCTANCACAAAGCATGCAAACAGCATATCTACACATCGGACAGATGTCAGACACATTACAGTCAGATGTGAATATAAAAGAAAGAGCCTGCATTCCAGTACAGTCCCAGTACACTACTAAAAATACATAGGTTATGAATCCAAAGCTCTTGTGACAATAGTTGCAGAAGAGTAACCACTGAAAAATAAAGCAAAAGTCAGATAAAATCTGTAACAGTGCTGACAGAGCCCCACAATCTTGGCTAATCTAGTGATCAATGTCAATTCACATAAAATAAGCAAAGGTGAAAATGAAACATTGACTTTGTAAATGCTTGATTAAATCTGGAGCTGATTAGGCTGGCATGGTTTAAGGTAAGAATACAGGTGGTAAATTATCTCACTCTTGGGTCAAGTCAGAGAAAAGAGACAGTTGGAAAGACAAGCACGCTGCAGCCAAGATGATTCAGGGAGTGGAACATTAAATGCTTGTTAGCAAAGCCCTGACAGGCATTAAGAGTAACATATTAAACAACAGTTGATTTGGATTAAAAGTGTTCTGTGCAACTCTGTTGAGGTAACACAGAAGGTGTGCCGGCTTCCCTCTTTCTCTATTTAGAGTTTTGTCTGTAAATTAGTGAATTCATTCACAAGGACCACTCCATGAGATTTTTTTCTAATAGTCCAGTTCTTGCTCCATACCCATCTATCTAGACTGTGCTGCTGCTTCTTCCTCCACTGCATTTCAGTGTGCTTTTCTCTTTCTGTGTATTCTATTCTATGTTAAAATCTTCATTGCTAAAGGATGTGGCTTCTTTCCAGTATTGCATTATATATTAATTAATATGCAGGGCACAAAAGAAACTTTAGTGAAGTGCAAATTATTGGTCTTGATGCAAAAGTAACAGGATACAAATTCCTGCCCTGTGTTGTACAGGATATTTAATAGCCTACGGGCCCATTTTGGCCTTAAGCTCTGTGGTTATATCTAAACTTGCAAATGCAAGGACATGGTGATACTCAAAGGCTGGTGTAGGAATATTTTGCACGCACCAGTTCCTCTTTATTCCCAGTTTACATCCATGTTTTCCTCTCATAAGAAATGAACAATATCACAGGGACTCTAATGAAATTCCTAATCTAAATAATTTGGGAATTAGGAATCTCTCTGATACTTTATCGTCTAATGTCATACTTAACCTGTGAAACTATGACTGCATTGTGGTAACTCCTGTTTAGCTGTGTCTCAAAAAGGCATTGAGAAACCTCATCCTCCTGAGAGAAGGTCTGACTGTGCTTAAATATAATAACCATATCTCTCGTTTTATTCCAGAGCAATATTTTCTTCTCATATCTCTCAATCCCTGGCAATTAATAACTTAGAAACCACTGAAATCAATAGGTATTAAAGTGTTAACTTTCATAGGGCCATCTTGCATCAGCAGAGGAGTGGGTGAGTTTGTTTATAGAATTTTTACTTTTGACAGCACAAGCTTCGGTGGTTACTATCAGTTAAGCTTTCCAGATGCGGATAGTTTCGTACTGAATTTTTATGTATACTGAAATCTTGCAGGATTTTTACTGCACTGTTGCAGCCATGTCACTTTTTCTTATTCTTCTTATAATTTGTCCTGTGTTTGCTTTTCTGACTAACCTTGGTTTGCAACAAAATGCCTTTCATCACACTTTTATATTTGTAAGCCAAGTCAAATGCAGTGTTCAGGTTTAACTAGAGGCCATAAGATACTCTAGTAAAATGGCTAATAATATCAACAATATTATACACATAAATTATGTTCAGTTTGAAATATCTTTTTGTGATATCCGAATGCACACTTTTTTACACTGAATTTGGACTAAATATTGTTTTCCGTAGTGAATTGAAAAGATGGTTTATCACTAACTGTAGAGCTACTGGCCAGATGGTTCTATTCAGAATGAAAGTTGGGTTTCTGTACCACTCTCAACATAGTATGATGCAAATAGGTTGTATAATTCAGCTGGGCCTGTTTGAAAATACCAGTCTGTATATTTAGCTTCCCAATTTTTTTTGCTCTTCTGAAAGACATACACTGAGCTTTAATGGCCATTCCAATGCAAAGCAACTGCTTTCCATGTCAAACAAAAGCCTCTATTAGTGTGAGGTAGTGTGTCAGCTACTAAGAAGATTCTAGTATGCCAGCAAAATAATAAATATTCACAAATAAACTCGAACAGGCAATGCACAGATTCTCCAAAGAATGTGCTATGGTCTTAATCCGGAGAGTGCTGTAGTAATTAACAGATAAAAGAGGATGTTCATTAAATGAATATGCAGTGTCATGAAATCAGAGCTGTGCATTGATCACTGCTAGCTTAAAGATTCTTCCTTAGCTAGGATATTTTGACACCCCATTTATCACTGGTCCTATTTTTAGATTTTTAATTAGCAGATCACCAACCCTTACCTCATTAACTTAGCTTCTGTAAAAACATTATTTCTAGAGATAATAGCTAGGTTAGAATAATCGCCACTCCCAATTTCTTGAGCTGCAAGGAAGGACAGAACTTCAGTTTCTACGACATGAAACTATATGTCATACTAGGCAAATCTGACCTTGACTCAACAGCATGTGTCTTATTTTCTGAACAATTTATCTTCATTTCTTTCCCTAAATGCATTAACCTCAAAACATGCACCTTTTCAATGACAACGGAAACATTTCCTAATTTATCTTAAATGCTTATTTCTAGCCCTCTGTTTGCAAAACTGTTTTGGGACATGGTTCAGCAGAAAATTGTACTTTGATGTGTGTTTAACACAGCTTGCTGTATATTTGTATAGATAGGTTTTTAAATTATTGGCCTTTATAGTCTTTTTATGAGAGAAAACAGCATTTCCAGAAGTTAAAATGAACCGAATAAAGACTTCTGTACACTTAAGTTTGTGAAGTATAAGGGCTTAAGAAACTAATAAGAAGCAGACAATTGACAAATCAATGAAGTACATCTAGTGCAGATGTTTCCTTCAATTTGAAGTGCCTATTTTATTGCTTTTACTACTGAAAGGTATATTCCTCCACTGGTGATGGATAGAAGTACACATCATGCCATACCGTTTCAAGACTATATAATTATCTCTGTAATACTCATGCTATATTTTCAACATATTGCTTAAGGCTTAAGGTTTTCCTGTTGCAAGGTCCACAATTAAATCATCTTAATATTGTCTTTTTGCACTAATATATGTAGCAACAATGAAAACATTAGTCTAGCCTCAATTAAATGGCCACTGAATTAGGTAGCTGAATAATATCTCCACTCCTGGCTGTTGTATCCAATTAAAATTCCTATCAAATGAAAGAATTGATTAGTCTCTTCAAGCAGAGAGGTTTGCATCATACAAGCAGTCTAAATAATTTACATTAGAGCTTTAAACACATTTCAGATGCTGTCATCTCTGCCTTGTGAAAAGGTTTATGGCATGCTAAGACTTGCTTTCATTACATGAACTGATTTTGCAATCAATGGGAAGCCAGAAGTTCAGAGGACGTTCTAGGGAGGTCATAGTTCTGCCACTGAAAATAGTCTGAAGAAAGGTCACCAAGTTGTTTTGCATTTTATTAGGTTTATAGTTATGCTCTGATATGTAGCCATATGTATGCAATCTCATTAAGCACTAATGCTAGCTTTGTAATGAGAACAATCCATTTTCAAATTTAAGATCTAATTTTCTCATTTGCAACATCTTTAATGTAAAAAAATTAAGAGCAGAGGACTTTGTCAAGATGAGTACACAAAGTCTGAAACTTATCATTAGTTTATTAAATTAATGCAATGGATGACAAAATGAATTTCTGGAAAAAGTGTCATTTGCTATAATTATACTCTTTTCCAGTGAATGATACAAAACTGGAGGATGTGATTCCTACTACATAAAGTTTGTAGCAAACAAAGAATCTTATTAAATCCTGACAAAATTTTTCAAGAACAGTGGAAACACTGGTATCTTCATGAAGAGTTGAGGGGCCTAATTATAGCAGCTTTTAATGTATCTGGACTATCTAAATGGAATCTGAGATGAGCACAGAGGCTTTTGTAAAATGTGTATTTATTTTTTTTTTATACTCAGATCTTTGTTCATCTAGGCTATCTGAGTTTGATGTAATGATGAAAAATTACTGCCTTTATATGAAAGTAACTTTCAATAAGTCATCAAATTTTCAGACTCTAAAAAAATATACTGCTGTTCAGACACCAAAAAATTCAAAACTTATCAGTTTTCACCTGATTTTCTTTTATGCAGATGTCAGCTGCTTCCCAACTGTCTTTAGATCAAAAAATGCAGAGGTAGGGTATTGCTAAACTCCTTTGATTTAAGGATACTTACTGATCCAGAGCACATTGGCTATTCACTAATAAAGTCAGTCTAGTCTAAATAAAAATTCCTTTACAATATTTATCGGTACATACTAGCTGAATTTCAGACACCCATGAAGAATTTGCCAAAAAAGTGGCAATTCAGATGAATCTCTGAGAAAATGTCTAAGTTTCTTGATCTTGCTCCACCTTTTTCTAATGTAATTAGCTTTTTTTTTTTTTTTTTTTTTTTTTTTTTTTTTTTTTTTTTTTTTTTTTTTAATGTGGTAGGCTGATTTCTTTTCTTCATCCCTGCCCTGCCATGGCTTGTGGGTAGCAGAGGATGGGAGATCAACTTCCTCCAATCTGAAGGTAGTGAGATAAACTGAGGTAATTGTCCTAGATATGAGTTAGAGTGTCCCTGTGTCTTAAAAAGGGTGGGTCCTGCTCCGGCCACTACTCCCAAGGCTGTTATTGTGATTACCCCACAACACCTAGTCTGTATCTGGAGTAGGTGGAGGCATCATGACTTCTCCCTGAGATAGACATCTGCACCCCAGAAGAAATGCAGGCATAGGTGGACTACTAGAAGAAGGGCAGAGGGTTTCTAGTCCCCACTCCAACATCAGCTATCTTTGCACATGCACTCACACATGCTGTGGCTGCACATTTGTGAAATGGCCCTGAAAGGTCAATGCTACAGCAAATGCATTTCAGTGCAAATACATACACATAAATGTACACTTGAAATAAACCACATCTTCCTACATTTTACAATGACTTGTAGCAGCACAGTAATCCTAACATCCATATAGCAACATCTAACACCAATAGCATAGCACTTACCATCTATGACAACACGGTAAAGGGATCTCAGATTAACAGCAGAGTTGTGTCAGTGCCACCCAGCAGCTATTCAGGAAAGCTAAGAAGGCGTTAAATTACAGGGGGCATAATATTTAAAGTAAAATAATATTTATATAATACATCGTATTATCAGAATTATAATATACAAATAAATTTAACTATTGTATAAATTATATATCATATANACAAAAATAACATTATATTGTCTTTCTATAAATCAGTGGGCGCTGTAGTCTCATCCTGACAGCAGTAGTGGTAATCTTGTCTCAGAAAACGTATTGTGGAGGCAGAGACAGCACACAGAGGAGTGATGAATCATCAAGGGCATCTCAGAGATTAAGAAAGATTGAGAAGATTAGGACTGTTTACTTTAGAAATACGAGAAGTCATGATCAAAGTATCTGAAGTACTTCAAGAAGTGTCTAAAAGACAGAGCAGTGTGATTGGAAATTACTCTTTTCTATGTGTCAGAGCGCAAGACAAGAATCCACTCAATTAAATTAAAATGAGGGGAATTGAAAAGAACTCTTAGAGACCTGAGGGCACTAACAGGCCCTCACAGCCCTTGCCCAGCCTCCTAGGTGCCTCCTACCAGCCTTTCCATGGCCCAGGTTCCTATTTCAGTTTAGCCCAGGGCAGTCAGTCCGTGCCCCAGAGATATCCTCAGTCTTCCTGTCACTGTACTTTCGTTTGTATCTCCTGGGCTGATGCAGACCTACTGCCTTGACCTCCCCGCTGCTCACACAGCCGGTGAGGCCCATGGTTGCCCTGCCCTGTTCACCTACACTGTGGGCCAGCACCCCACCAAGGCACAGCCACCCTCAGCTCACGGTCTCGTCCCTGAGGGAGCTGCTTGCCTGCAGGGAACCCCAACAACCATCTCAGGCCACCTGGATCAGAGGGCCAAGCTCACGAAGCCTGGACAGCAGGCTGCTTCAAGGCAGCTCTGTGAAGACCCTATGTCCATCGAGCCCCTGCGGGGTGGTCAGCTTGTAAAAGGCAGAGCTGAGCCAGGTTGGTTGCCTGCATGTCCCTCATGCCTACTGCGACCAAGGCTCCCTGCTCCTGATAGGTCACCACACCTTGTGTCCACAGGTTTCACGGTAGACCTGCCCCATTCTGATGAGTGTGGGCCTTTTCACCACCGTGGCTCACATCCTCCTTACATGGCCTTCTCCTAGAAGTGGCCTACAGCCACACAGGCTGCCCAAGACATTTTACAGCATGCTTTCTGATGCCACGGCCATCCTGACAGTGCCATTGTCATTTTCATGAATAAACAGGCATCTTGGTTCACAACCAGATACTGGAGGGAGCTCATGGGCCTCCCCCAAGGACTAGCCTGCCTTTCCTCTGCCTGGCCCGCATGGTGGGCACCCTTCGCTTCTGTTTCCCTTTCCCAGCTCCATTCTTGCTGCTCCCTGGCAATACATAAAAAGAAATACCTAGTGCCAAAGTATAATCAATTTGCAGAACTCACTGCCAAATGAAAATGTTGAATTTAGCGGGTCCCAGAAAAAGGAAAGGTCTTAATCTGGGTATCCATACTTAATTTAACAAAACTTTACTTTTTAGGGAAGAAGTGTCAGACCTTCAGGCTTCAACCAGCTTCTCTCAGAGGTAGATGGGAAGATGAAATTTCTTGGAGAGAGGAGGTTGTTTTGCAGCTTATGGTAGAACTTCTGAAGTTTCCGGTACTGACAACTACCTGGTTGAAGATATCAACTAGCAGATGTGTCAGCTCTTGTGTTCACAGCTACAGAAACAGAAAGTGGGTAAAAAATATAAAATAATTCACCTTCAAGTGCCCACATGTCTCATATTTTCAATTTATGAGCTACTTGCAGTGCACTGTAGTTTTGCAAAGATATATATTTCTGCTGGAAATTCCTCCTGGATTTTTTTATCTAGGGGCAAGAATTCTCCAGTCCAAATACTGAGGCTGTGTAGCTGCAAATATATCATGTCATGGCAATGTGAACTGAGGCTAGAGATAGGCTGCATACCCTTAGGGCTGCTTCCTCTCTCCGCCACTCTGTTTACCTAGACTATACTGCAGATCTTGGTCCAGAAATGATCACACATTTTTAAATCTCATGTTTATTAAATATAGGTCTGCATGACTACCAGACTAAAGATGTTGGAAATTCTTTAGCTTTTATTTGAAAAATCTAGCTTAGTCACTGGAAATCACACAAAACCCAAAGCCTCACTTGACGTGTTAATTGACATGGCTGTACTTGCCTCTGAATCTCTAAGTTGCCTTGGTTAGAATGATCTCAGGTATCCCTGCACTGTATGGTTTATCTAGATGACCTCTAGAAGCCCCTCAACAATTCTGTAATTCCATTATACATTAAACAATAGTAGTTTAAAAATTGAATCCTTTATGGATCAATGACTTTTTAACCTACTTTTTGTTGTGAAAGCCATCAACCTCTTCCTTTGCACAATAAAGAGTGGGCATTATTTTTACTCCATCTCTGTGTAAGACACTACTTTCATGGGTCTTCTCTGTTCTTAAAAAGCAGGCCTAGAGGACAATGCTTCCCACCAGTAGAAAGTTTGCAAAGCTAGCAAAAGTTTGTTTCCCCTATTAAAATGCATTGCTCCTGCCCAATAGGACCTGAGAACCCCTGTGAGTGTATTTCTTAACCCCTTAATAAACTGCTGGAGTACTTTGTACTTGCTTTTTTAGTTTTCAGTCAATTGATGTTTGTGCTCAGTTAGGACTAAGCTCCAATTTTCTTCTGTCACCTTTTGGATTTCTTTTATGTACATAACTCCTGTAGTTAAAGTCAAATTTATAGTATAAGTTAATTCTGTTGTGAATTGTATTTTTTTCCTTCTTATAAAGAAGAACTGATTATTAAATTAAAAGGAAGAATATTATTACTGTATACCTTGAAAAGGGCTTTAGATTTTTCATCCTGTAAATCTGGCTGCCACAAAGGTAACTGATTATCTTGTCAGATGTTAACGAAAGTTCATTTGCGTGGCTTCTTCAGGTACATTTCCCTTTTACTTGATGGTATGAAATATGAAGATAGCAGGCTGAAGATCTCCATAGGTTTATGCATAATATATGTTATATTTAAATGAAGCCTACTGAAGCAGACAAACACATGGTACCTGGTTTGCCAGAGCAACATGGGTATCTCTGAAAGGAGACGTGGCAAACAATGCTGCCACAGGGAGAGGGAATGAGACCTGTTTGTATTTCTGCTCTCATTAATTAATACTAGAGCTCTGAGGGGCAATAAGAATCACAGCGAGACTCCTTGAGTGATCTAATAAACTTTTGGCTTCGTGAGCTCAGCACGCTTTACCTGGAAGAGGATGTCTGCGTCGAACTTAACCTAAAATGTGAAAATTAAAGGAAAATAAAGCATTTTCTTAAGTATAACTACTACTACTAGTAGTTACACAACTAATATAGCGTATCTAACATTCAATGTTCCCAGATCAGGATCATAACATATAGGCTTTGGGAGCTCAGCTAGCAAAGCAGAAATTTGCTCATAGATAACACAATTCTACAGTAGATATCAATAAAACCCATACAAATGCCTATTAAATGACAGTGGGAAAAAGTTCTGCAAATCAGGCTCAAATCTTGACAATTTTGCTGCAGACTTTCTCTCTAGGTAATTTCCTCGCATTGAAAGTTTCACTGAAAATAGTCATAAATGCAAGAGTCAAACTAGAGCTCTGAAAGAACAAATAACAATAATCACTTAAAACTTTTCATCAAAAGGTCAGTGCAATCAAGACAAGAATATTTTTTGCTTCCTTCACTTTTTTTTTCCATGACCATGATGAAAAGATAAATCCCTTCAGCTGCAGTAAATACACCCAGGAAGACAGCTACATTTTGCAAAAAACTTGTCAAACTAGAGCAGGACTTGGTGACCCTGGATGACTGAATCCTGATTAAGCTCTCCATAAAAATACTTGAAAGGACTCTACTAGGGAATATTCAGATCATGGCTTAGGTGACCCCAGGTCTGAACTGGATTAAATTGCATTTAATAACCTCCCTACCTTGCTTCATTCTCTCTTATTCTCAATATGCCATATTAACGAGGATCAAAGCATGACAATACCTAATACTCTGTAGCATAAAGATTTCACCAATACAATGGAACTTGTGAGATACAAGGACATGACTCAGGCAAGCTATGCAGGGTTTTCGATAAAAAAGAATTTTGCTATATGTTCCAATAATGGAGGCCTTAAAAAAAAAGAAGCCTTCTCATAAATAATATCTACTGATTGAAGGCCTCTCTTTGTTTTCATTCATTTTTGAATTCAAGACACAGGGGGGAAAAAAAAAAAAAGGAAGGCAAAGAAGAAAAAAAATAACAAAAATGAGGAAAAACAAAATAACAACCCCCACACACCCACCCACCCACACACAAAAAGATAGACACGGGGGTGGAAATGCCAGGGGGATTTCTGTGAGATTGTTCTGATTCCAGGCAGTTGTTTTTCCGCTGCACTCAAACAGCCTGTCTGCAAGCTGCTTCAGAGAACAGAAATGTTTTTCCCCTACTCCTGTTTGATTACTCATGCTGTCTGTACCGCCAGCAAGGATATTATCATGGCAAGAAAAATAACAGTTAACTTCCAAGAATAATGTGGCCTTCAGGGATTGTTTTAGACAATCTGTAGAAATCAGGAAGAGATTGTTCAAATATATTAATTTTTAATTTGAATTATTTCTTTGGAGTATTTTGATTGTCTCCATTTCAAATGCAGGCCATAGGTAAACCTTTGATTTCACAAATGCTATACATTACAGAACAAATGCTTTTTCTTTAATGACCTTCTTACACTGCATAACTAACAAAGGGACCAAATATAAATCTGCAGCTTCTCAAGTAACAATTTATGCCATAGCTCTTATGCTTAGTAGCACTGCACTCCACAGCCTTATTAAAGAGAATAGATTCTTGTGGTGTTAACAGTTATTCAGTAGGAGACAGTTTGTATTAAATATAGTCCCCTTAAAAATCTTATTTGGTAAGGCATTTAGTATGGTTTTAGAGATGTTACCTAAAGGAAAGTGCAGCATTTCAAGTTAATTATTTAATCTTTGAAATATTATAACTACAAATATTGAATTGTTTAAGAATAGTAATTATAAAGTGGGTATTATAAATAACAACATATGGCTTTGCTGTGAGTACAAGGCTGAATTAATTCCTGAGGCTCTGATGCCATTCATAAACCTATCACAGTTTATGACTGCAGCTGAGTTCTTGAGTGAAATACAGCCTTGTGTTTACTCCAGGGCTATCTATTATGCTCCATGTTATTCAAATGTATTCTAGTGTTGATCCTCATGCTTTGCCTGTGAATTGTTTTCCCCTAATCTTTAGCATAAGCTTGTAACTTTGTCCCTTAATATGATTCCTCATTTTTTTCAAGAGAAAGAACATGGCTGAACAGAGACATTACCTTATTAATGCCATAAATCACATATTCCACCAATTCACAGTCTTTCAACATTCATGGCTGGAGTAAAGGGAACGATTTTATATGGAAAGGAAGATTTAGGGACATTTAATTCATTTTTTCAGCTGGATAAGAGAAGCCAATTCTGGATGTCCAGCTGGCCTTCCAGAGATCAACATTGATTCATGAAGTCTAAATAATGGCATTATACTGCAATGACCTTCTTGAAATGGATCTAAACATAAAGCCTCTAGAAAGAAGGCTCATCAGCCTGGCAGAGACAGCACAAAGTTTCTGATATGGAGGCCTACTACAGACATTCAAGGATTCATACTGCCCTGACAGAGTTGTGATACAAATCAGAGCATTAACAAAGTAGTAGGAAAAGAGAAGATACTGTAATGTGATATGTTGCAGCACTGTCTATCAAGGTGGTAAGAACTGGAATATCACATCTGAAATTTTTTGGGCTTCTTCTAACAACAGTGTTAAGGGTGAACGTGGCTTTGATAAGGCAATATCTGTCCTGCTTCATATTTCTTTCAGAAGCATTATTAGGAAGACTACTGTTAAACTAGAGGAAGGAATCTGAATTCTTTCTACCAAATTGAAGGATCTTGGGCCAGGAAAAGATTAAGAGTCCAAACTGACCACAGCAGCAAGAAGCATTCAATTTCTATCCTATGAAAATGTAATTGTTTATTATGAAGCACCAAAAGTTTGCTGAGAGCAATAGAAAATAAACGCAAAAGTGCTTACCAAATGTATACTCTAACTTGTCAAAGATCCCCAAAACTGTGGGACCTTCTCTGAGTTTTTCTGGTTCTGCCCATGCCGGTTACCTTCAATAAAGGTGAAATTAAATAGGAGACACAACCTTGTGGAATTCTTTTCAAACCCGACTATCTACATGAGAGTCCAATTCTTGTCAATCCTTATTCTCTATGTGATTTTGGGCCTTCAAAACCCTTAGATTTGGGACATTTCTGAAGCGTGGCAGTAGAGGTCATTTCTTTCATATCATTCTTTTATGGTATCTCCACTGTATAACTATGGCCCACACATTTGTCATTTGATAACCCATATGCTCATGTGGACTCCTCTCTACCTTGGCCTTTCTCATCTAATAATTTCTGCTCTAATCCACAGGTGCTTTCCTTCATAATTCATCATAGACTCTGATGCTTTGTTAAGGTAAAAAACTCTAAACTGCAGCATTTGGTTTCATTGATCAGCTTAGACAAAACTGATGGGCATGACCTGCCCATTAAATAATTTGCATTTTATAAACAGCATTTTAACAACTACAGCTGTGCTCTTAGAAATAATATAAGCTGTGCTGTTAGAGATCTCACAGTGTAAGGATTTTTTTTTCTGTACCTCAGCAAAATTTGGCAGAGCAGTCAGCCTTAGAAGCAAAATATAGCAGGTGTAATTAATCATTACACTGTTCAAAATAATAATCTGTATTAGGGAAAAGGTGATCATCACCTAAAATCCAGAAATTTGTTTTTCTATATGCCTGACAAATCAATGTCATTTACCATAACGTAAAAGGAGAGTCAGTGTTTATTAGTCCGGATCTATGCAATAATCCTAGTAAAGAGAAGATGTATCCCGTTAAAAAAGAAGAAATATTTCTCAAGCATGCCAGGATTAAAGGAGGCATATGTTTTTCAGGTCTCTGACTACAATGCTATACTATTGGAAGATTATGCTGGAATAATAGTAGTCTACAAGTAGGCTACAAGCATCAACAGTACTTTTAGGGCGATGAAGATTTCTTAAAAAGACTCCTGACTAAACTCAAGGATTTTCTAAGACCAAGGGTCAGAAACTTTATGGGATTACTTTTCTCCTATGCTAACTTCCAGTGAATGGTAAAATTGCTTCCTGTCTATTGTCCTATTTCTACGTTTGCTTGTAAATTGCTGCCCTAAATAATGAACTAAAAATATGAGTTCATTTCTGTACTGTATTATGAGTGTGTTATTGTCACAGCACATAATTACAATCATTCACAGTGGGAACATGGGGTCTGAATAGTAAATTGTCCTGAAAACAGTCTTCTCCTGTGAATTTATGAATTTCCAGGCTTTCCTCTCATAATGATTAATACTGTATCACCATTTAACTCTCAGGTCATTCAACAGAACAGCCATCATACTTCAGGAGTCATAGAAGTGAAAAAGCAGTTGCTGCACAATGAAAATAAGGTCTTATGGCAATGTAATTAATGTATATTACACGTTTATAGAATGAAGATGCAGACCATAAATATAAGAAATCATCAAAAAATCTTCTACTACTGCTGCTAAGAGGAAAATTTAAAAATGGGATTGTCAGTGTAAGAAAAAAAATGTCTTTATGGTGTCATTTGGTACCATTTGTACTAGGAGGAACAGTTTTCCACAGACAGGGAGGAAACATCTACAGAGCAAGAAAAATATAAATACTGCATTAGCAAGACATTTTTGTACTAGTGGTTGGAAGATTTGTACTTTGCAGCACTGAGTGTTCAACTTTTAAAGACAGATTTGTTCCTGTTAATCTGTAATGACAATGTCTACCTCATAGTGAAAGATGTCTTTAGTGAACTTTGAGGCAGGAAATTTTCTGATTTTTTCCCTTGAACTACTTAGCTGCAGCAGTGGTTCTGTACAAAAGACATCCAGTAAAGTTACTTAGCTGAATTCTAAACTATATCTTTGATGTTTAAAAGAAGAACATGAAGTTGGGTATTGCTACACTATTTCCAATATCCAACGTTGAATTATTTTCTGAGAAAAATTTTCTGAGAAAAGTACTTTTCCCCTTTTTAATTCCTTTGGCAAAGCACAGCTTCTTTTTTCAGTAACATAAAGAATCAAATATGATCATACAGAATGAGAGAAAACATTTTGTATGAAAGTGTTTGTAGTGGGTCTGGCTGAGCTGATTTTCCACATAGCAGCAGTGTTTTGTGCTGGGAGCTAGANTGACGTCAGCTCAGCTATAAAGCTAGGGAGAAGGAGGAGGAGAGGGGGGCCGTGCCGTTGTCCTCCAGAGCAACCGCTACGCGTCTTGGAGCCCTGCTTCCCAGGAAGTGGCCAAACATCGCCTGCTGATGGGAAGTAGAGAATAAAACTTTGTTTGCTTTGCTTCCGCGCGCGGATTTGCTTGGCTTTGCTTCTATTATTATTATTAAACTGCTTTTTGTTTTCTCATCTTATATTCCTCCCCTTTCTTTTTGCTCTGCTGAGGAGGGAGAGGGGAAGGAAAGGGGGGGTGATAGAGTTGCTTGGTGGGCACCTGGCGCTCAGCCAAGATTAACCCACCACAGTGTTTCATAGATTTTTTTAAATAGTCACACTTCAAATGAAAATTTTCAGCTGTCATCCTTTCAAAATTCAAAATTTACTTCCCAGAGGTCAATAACTGCATACATTTCCTTTATTTTCAATTTTTTATTATTTTGGTGTGGATCTTTTTAAAGAGACTTCTGTAAAGGAATGCAAAAAGTATATCCATCTGTTTTCAAATTGTGCTCTCAGGATGTTTGTTTTGACCAGAGATCTACTACTCTGTGTTTGTCTGGCTATAGATTTATCAAGAATAGCCTTATAGGATGCTCAGACCACTGAACATAAATGATCTTTTTAAAATGACTCTTATGGTATGTCTATATGACTGGACTTTAGCCCTTGTTTGTTGTGAAACAATTAATAAGATTGCTTGAAGCAATGAAATAATATATGTCCAGAAATCTGATTAACTGTGTTATAGCTGATGTGATTCGTAATCTACATGCTATTTAAATGAAGCTAGTTTTATCAATTTTTCTATAACTATTAAAATCACCAAGCAAGAAAAGAACATGTCAATATTTTAAGCATAGGCTTCTCTTCTATTTATGCCAACATCAAGGGAACAAACAACTCTAACTACTCTTGAAATTCTAAAATAAATTAATATAATAATGCACACAAAGCCACTTTAGTGCTTCACTCTCAATGTTTTCAGTGGGCGTTAGGCAACCAGTTCACTTGTGGGAGTGCCCTTGCATTATAAAAAAAGTACATTGATCTGGGAAACAGTTTACTCCATTGGGACCTCTGCTTTTGACATATAACTTTATCTCATTCTAGGGAAAACAAACAAACAAAAACATCTTCAATACAGAAATTTTGAAACAGCTTTTATTTCTTTGGTGTTTAATTGCTATGAGAAAACGAATACATCTGAGTCATGCTCTCTGACCTGAGCCACTGGAATAGGTGAGATTATGCTATTTTAGCACTTCTATTTCTATTCTTCTCCAAAAGTTTGAAATTAAAATGATCATTAAACATATTCTCTTAATTATCCCATGATTCAGAAACCTTTGGTTCAAATTAATTAAAAGATAAGACAAACGGTTTCCTGTTTTTCCTAATGGTAACTTATTTTTTCCTCCAATGCTTTTGTCCATTATTCTTTTCTGTTTATGTACATTGTGCTAATTTTAGCTTTATCTAGCCTGCTTCTATACTGAAAAAAACCCTCTTAATTCATAATTCAAAGTGCACAAGGCAGCAAATACTAAAGTAACTCTGTGTCCAACATCTATGATTAATTATAGCTTATTCTCTCCACAATATCATTCTATGAAGAATGAAAATTTTTCTCACAAAGAGGTTGCTTACAGAGGCATATGTTTTGTTTTGGTTTTTTTCTATGTTTTCTTAACTGATTTGAACAGAGATGGAGGTTTCAGCACGTAATACCACTACAAACCAAAGGCAATTTCAGTAACACATGCTACTCAGGAGATTTTATAGAGTATCAGAAGTCTTAGTATAAGTGAAATACTATGACTAGGGCAGAACCGTTAAACAACAGAGGGGCAACATTTTGGCTTGGCACAAGCCATAGGCAGAAATGAGAGAATCACTCAAGGCCGCTATCTCTTCCATGGTTCAATCTCACTTGCACTATGGAAGAAGCAATCTCCGCAACTCCCGTGGCACTTCCTGCTACTTCTTCTCAGCATTACATTTTCAATACGGAGGTATTACCTCAATTTGCATTGGCATCAGTTCTACACTAATTATCTCTTAGTTCCTAGGTAAGTGCAGAGGTTCAGAGAGTAACATATGCTGCCACCTCCTTCTGGAATAACAGAACTACAGGAAACTGCATCAGCTGGCAGGGCAGCTTGGGATAACATGATGTGAGAGGCCATTTATTTATAAAACAGTATAAAAGAAAGAGTAAAGTGATAACGCATCCCTGATTTGTTCTCTTGCTCTAATGAACTTCTAGATCAAAAGCAAAGTCAATGCACTTCAAGTTCATAAGCTATATAGACAGTAAGTGGCAGATTCTACTGTCAGTTGCTATTCACTTTGAGTGGTAATTTTTATCTTGGATAATGTTATTGATGCCAGAATAGTATTTGAGATACTTAAGGATAACAGAATCCTGTATTAATACAACACTGTTCCAGATTCAATCTGATTGCTTCTGTTAGTCACTGTTCATGCAATATTCATGTATCTTGTTTAAGAGATAGTAAGCAACTGTACGGCATGAATATTGGATTACAGTTACACCATATCTGCAGGATAATCTGTAAAGTTAGAAGCAGAACAACTTGTTTCCCTAAAGGCTTGACCAAGCCTAGCCAGTCTTATTCAGAAACAGCCTCCTTTTTATTCTAAAGTGAAGAAGACTGAGAGCTGCAAGTCCCTGAGTGTGTCTGGCAGGCAAAGCATCATCAGAGAGGAGGGAGAATGAAAAAGGCCACAATGCTCTGGGTAACCGAGACCAGGAAGATCTGCCTCAGAGCAGCCTCTAGAGAGAAGGGCTGTAGGCAAAACATGACACCTTTGTTATCAATAATGAATCTTTAAAATTCCCAACACATTGTTATTGTCTTTGTCTATTTAAAAATTACTACTGTAGAAAAGGAAACAGGGTGTGAGAAAAAAAACCAACAACAATAAAAAAGATAATTAAAAGAAATCTTTAATAATCCCACTTAACTGCTTAGTTGTTGCAGGATTTTTAATTACATGTGATGCCTGTAAAAGAAGGAAACGGGCTTAGTCTTCTGAGGAGAGACTTAAGAAGTGTTTTTCAATAGTTACTTAGATCTTCCTAAACAATAATCAATACAGATTTGCAGCTTATGGAACTGTAACCTGTCTAAAATGTCTTTATATCTAAGGGAAACCTTTCAAGTTTTGCTGCCTAAGCAGGGATACCATCATGTAACAGTAAGGTATAGGAAGGGACAATTAATAAATAAAGAAGTCAAATAAGGAAGTCAGTTTATTTCCTTTTCTATAAAGATCTTGACACAAAGTCTGTCACATTTAATTTTATCATTTGCATAGTGCTGTATTGGCACATGAAAAAGTTTAAGTTATACCAGGCATGGCAATGTAGCTTCTAAAAGCTGATTTACTCCATTTGGGAATGAAGCAGGCAATCTTTGATAAGTGGACAGTCTTAGAGATCTTTGAGACAATGTAAAAGCACATATCATGATTTTTTAAAATCAGTGGCCAACTTTTAAAATTTAAAAGTACACCTAAAATTTTAAAATAAATGCGAGACTGCATTATGTACTTCCTAGTATTAGAAAAAAAAAAAAGAAAAAAAGGTATTTTTTCACCAATAATTTGGGTTCATGGTTATTTAGAAAGCAAAGGGAGCATCACCTAAATAGGACAAGAAAACTCCTGTTACCCTTTTTTTAGTTTATCTGCTACTGATGGTATTGATGACCCCTTATTCAAAAGCCACAAGCATAATCTGCTCTTAGCTCAAAATCCGACACTGATAGACTTTAGATCAAACATTGTCTGAATTCAGGTTTTAATAGCAACCGAACATATTCAGCTGACAGAACATGAGCCAGCAGTGTGCCCAGGTGGCCAAGAAGGCCAACAGCATCCTGGCCTGTATCAGAAACGGTGTGACCAGCAGGAGTAGGGAGGTGACTGTGCCCCTGTACTCAGCACTCGTGAGACCGCACCTTGAGCACTGTGTCCAGTTCTGGGCACCACAGGACAAGAAGGACATAAAGCTCCTGGAGGGGGTTCAGAGAAGAGCAACGAAGCTGGTGAGAGATCTGGAAAACATGCTTTATGAAGAGTGGCTGAGGGAACTGGGGTTGTTTAGTCTAGAGAAGAGGAGACTGAGAGGAGACCTCATTGCCCTCCACAACTACCTAACAGGAGGTTGTAGCGAGGCTGGTTTTGGTCTCTTCTCCCAAATTACTAATGATAGGAGGAGAGGAAATGGCCTCGAGTTGCATTCAGGGGAGGTTTAGCTTAGGTACTAGGAAGAAATTCTTTACTGAGAGAGTGGTTGGGCACTGGAACAAACTGCCCAAGGAAGCGGTGGAGTCACCATCCCTGGAGGTGTTTAAAAAAACGAGCTGTTGAGGCTATGGTCTAGTGGTTAGGGAGATGCTGGGATGAAGGTTGGACTTGATGATCCTGGAGGTCCTTTCCAACCGTAATGATTTTATGATATTCAATACTTCCTCTTTTTCATCTTATTTTGGGTTGGTTTATTTGTTTCTTTTTTTTATCTGTATTTTTATTTTCCTTTTGCCTTTCCTCTTTCTTTTTTTTTCTTTCCCATTTTTTTGGTTCTTAATTTTTTCTCTCTCTCTTTTTTATATTTTTTTTTCCTTTTCCTTTCTTTTCTTTTTTCTTTTCCTTTTCCACTTCCATTTTTATAGGGGACCTCGTTCTAGCTCAGCAAAATCCCAGCCTGTTAGTATAAATTGCTCTCTACATCTGGAAAAAAAAAAATCAGTTTCTATATCTCCATCTTTAAATTGTAGATCACAACATACATGTTGTGAAGAGATGTATAGTTTTGAGCATTTCTTTGATTTTGCAAAAGTTTAATGCACAAAGTTTATTATTAAACTTCTACCCAGTGTAGTTTTGTGTACACTTGTCCACATACGAACTTAGAAATAGATTTATTATTTAGCTTTATGGTTTTTACATCCTATGCAGCATGTAATCTTACAAAATATCCCAAGAGATATTGAAGAGATGCAGTTGCTGTGGAATTTAATAGGAAACACAAAAGCCCTGCCTTTTCAAGGGTTTATGTGTAGAAAAAACTTAATATAGTTTTGAAAATCTGGAAAACAGCTCCAAAACTATAATTCAAACCTTTTCATTCCATTCCAAAGCATTTTGTGTGATGAAGCTGCTTGTTTACAGGGTTTTGCTGCACCAAACACACAAATAGTGAGAAATAGTCCCATTTATCATCAACCCGATAGAATTTGCTGATGTAGGAGATGAACCTACTTCAAATTCTGACAGGTTTCTTTCAGAATAACTTATGAAAGCAAAAAGGATATTGTTGACTAGTATATATTTATCAAGATGATCTCATATGGTGATATATTCACTGTAATAACCTCAGAGGTCAGCACAAGTCAGTTGATCATATTTAAAAATATATATTGAAAACATCTAAAAGCTAAAGTTTGACCAGAGTTGCCATTTACAGACAGTACCTGGGGTGGTGGTTCTGGATTTTTTCACATGCCTTTATTGGTTTTTTTGGTCATATCTATTAATCCCTGGGTTAAAATCCTTGTCTTAGTTCTAAAAAATACACTTTTAAAGAATGTTTTAAGTGGAATGACACAGAGTAAAGGACTTAGAGATGCAGAAATTAGACCCAAATGAAAATAAATAAATTTGTATTTCTAATACCAGAAATACAAGTTTTATTTTCAAGCACCTGTTTAATCCTGTCTCTAACAAAAATATGGTATAATTAATGAAAGTAATTTGTAGACAGTGTTGTGGCAAAAAAAACCACAACAACAAAAAACAAAAATCAAAAAACCATCTGCTATCTAAACAAAGACAAAAAATGTCTTTGTGAAAAAGAAATCATGAGGCTTTTATTAGTAAATTCTGGTTGTTAAAAGCTATTTTGTTTGACCTGTTTATTGAAGCTTTCTTTGTACTGAATGCAGCATTTCCTTGGTCATTCCCAATGAAACTCCTCTATTTACTTCAGGAAAGTTTTTAAGATAGGATTAGTTGCCAACTGAAATTACCTGGCTCTCTCCATCAAGTACGGCAGGAACCTAAACAATTCCCCTTAAAAAGGTATCTAAATTATATGAAATTAACTTCTCCTATGTAACATCCTTGTTCTTTTGGAAATTAGTTTGCCAAGAGTGATCCACAATGCAAACATAATGCCCTTGTGTATAACTATTTGAAGATGTGGACCACATTATGTGATATCAATGTTTTAAAGACTGTTGTGATTGCTGCATGTTGTTGGCACAAAGAGTAATAATATGGTTAAAATAAGACCATGGTAGTATAATTTTTATCAGCGCCCATACAGTTTTTACAGTCAACTTGTGTTTCTGCAAAGAACTGTCAAAATAAGGCAGTGCAGTAGAAAACTGCTATTCCACCTCCCTCCAAAAAAGAAGGCAGACAGATAGACACAGACAGACTAAGAAAAAGTAAATTACATCAAATAATATAAAAGTAGAATATTTACAAAACCCCACACTGTTTAGATTTGAATCTTAAGAGATGGAAAAGCAAAGTTAAGGAAAATTTCTAGCACGTCAGTTCTGCATGTCCTGACTTCTACTACTATGTGTTTATAATATTAAAGTCAGACAACCGCTAAAATGCAGCTCATCAGTTCTCAACAGATGCGATTTAGACACATCAGTTTTATTCATTTTAATGGAATTTGCCTTTTAGTGCTTAGCAATTTGCTTTTTTGTGTGTTTAATAAAATAATGGATTTAATGAGCAATCAGTGTAGACAAAATGTACCCAGATTTAAAGGTTATAAATAAGACAGGGAATTGTAGTAATTTAGAAATTGTTTTAATAAAGTCTTTGTTATTTATATGTAAATACTTAATTAGAAAAATCCATTTAAATTGGTTTGTAAACAAGCTGAAGATGGTGAAAAACTAATTAGAACATCTGCAAAAATTATCTGAAAAGCTCACTCTTAATATTGTGAAATCCACTCTGACATAGTACTCTGAAATCAGAAATAGTAACTGAAGCTTTGCTATTAAACTGGACAGTAGACTAGTATAACTTAATGTCTATTTTGTGATTCAGTTTACAACAAACTCGCTACTCGAAAACTTCTGGCATATCTTGGGTTTAGTTGTTGGTTTTTTTTTTGGTTTCTCTTTTTCAACTATAACCAGGAGGGAACAATTTAAGGAAATAATTTAAAAATTTTTACCTGGGTAGCTTGTCTGGACAGGGCTACCGAATAGTGTGATGACTATTTAAATCCATGAAAAGAGCCAGTTAACATCATACAAAGATACGCAACATGTAGGAAGGGATAAAGTGTAGGCCCAAGGTCTTGAAAACCTTCTTAGCTTAAAGAGAATTATGAAGCTATGGAATTTACTCTTGAGAAAATGTCTAGGTCTCATCACTTCAGCTGACAAAATTAAGACAGGTGCTATGTAAAACAGTTATGGAAAAACCCCTTATTTCTTCATAATAAACATTATCTATAATGGTTTCTTATAAGTATTTTCAAAGATGTGTATGTAGAATTCAAACACAGAACAAACACAAACATTTGCACTGACTTTAAAGCATCTATGAAAGAAACCTATATTATTTTTTTTACCCAATTTTTGTATTATTTGAGTGGAAAACATATCAGTACTAGTACAAAAAAGAAACTATGTCTGAGAATGTGGCAGCTAGAGACCTGCTATACTATAATCACAAATTTAATAAAATCCATATATATAGCCATTTATCTTGCCGGGGTTTTGCTGTTTTTCTTACTTCTCTTTCTCTTTTGAAATCAAAGAATATTGTTTCCCTCAGTTGAATGAAATCCTATGGGAGTTTAATGGAATAAGTATGGCTTCAGTTGCTGATATTATGTAGTACTAGCAGAGTATAATCATATTATCAGGTCAGTAGAAGACACTTCTTTTTTCCCCTTCCTCAGTGAATACTAGAAGCTAACTACTGCAATAAATCACATTTTCTCAGTGTAGAAAAACCAATACATATGAGGTCAAATGTATCATAACAAATGCCATAAAAAAATGATAACTTACTCATGAGAAATGACAATAGTATATTTTGCCAGCTTCAGTCTGACTTCTTACACTTTGCCTTTATAAAAAAAAAAGCATTTGATTAAGATTTCAAGAGTTCTTTTTATAGAAATTTCCTTTTTGTTCGTTTTGAATCTACACATCTAGTTAGCCCAATGTTGGTATCTAAATTCAGACAAATGTCATCTAACCTGAACTATTTTATTCAAACAAGAATTAAAATTTTCTTTTTTTTAATAAAGATGGGAACTGAGAATTCAAGGATATCATAAAATGTAAAAGTATTCTATCGGTGTACAGTTATATATGATTAAATATCCAAGTAGAAAAACATGAACTTTCAATTTTATTGTTGTGTTTTATTCTAGTCAAGCTAGAATAGCTGTTCTTTTATCGAAGGGCTTCCAAAAGGCCTGATAATTTTGTATCGATTTTTCAAATGCAGCCCTAGCATTTGCCTGTACTGAGAACTGTTCAATCTGTACAGATCGTTTTTGCAGATTATATCCCCCTTTTGTATATTCACTTCACTTACAAGAGGAATGTGAATATTTCAAGCAGGTCGTGTTAAAACACGCTTATTTTGCTTATACTGTGTTATCTTGGAGTAGTGGGAAAAAACATGACGAGACAATTATAAAAATTATTTCTAGCAATCAGATTAAAATAAACATATATGGTCCTCATGGTGTAAGGCATCAAAATGCTGTCTAACTAATTAGATAATAAACCCTTTTGTGGTAAATAAGTGTATAAGTGAACTAGATGAAACAGCAAGTTACATAGTTTGGAGGGCCAGCATTAAATTGCTTTAAAAAAAGCCATGAAGTCATACACACAAAGAAAGAATCCACAAAGCACACTGAAATGTACTGCGTCTTCCTGCAATGAAAGCCCTGTTTCATTTCACTCTGATAGATGCAATGACCTCTACGAGCCAGGTTAATTTGATGCAAGCAAATTGATAGTCATCATAGAACCATCAGCGTTCAAATCTGCAATTGTTGGTTAGCAATTTAATGTACCTGTCATAAAACCGAATCTAAACTATGAATTAAAATCTTACAAAAACATATCATCTCTAAACCAAATAGCTCATACCTAAGATCTCTTTAAGTCTTGTTTTCTGGTGGGGGATATTAGAATACTTTTAAATATGAAAACACGTGACCATGGTGTACAACATAATATCAAAGTAGTTCTCCTTACCATTACTCCAGGTTCTATACACAGAATTATTTTTTTTATTAACAAGATTTCTGCATATGTGCATGTGTGTAGCATACCGTATGTAGTGAAATACTTACTTCTGAATGTTTCAAGATCTTTCAATGTATTTACTTTTGTTTTTCACAGGTATTTGTACATAAGAAACCTCTTTTATTAAGTGTATGATTAAATACTGAAAACCACTTTTGGTCTGACAGACAAAAATTTGACAGATTAGACAATTAAATTGTCACCAAGACAAATTTTTTTAAGTGCTTGCCAGTTAACTAATAGCTAAAATGGAACTTCATTTGGGCACTGTAGGGTGGATCAGCATGATGACAAGTGAAACCAGAAGGAAGTACTACCCTTGGGCAGGAGGCATGTTGCTGGGTATTGATCTAATATCAGTGTGGTCTGAGTGGTCTGCCACTCAATATCCCTCAGGAGATGAACCTGAATGCAATGTAATCACATCCAAATGGCTTCTATACATGCAAACTATAAAGATTAATAACTCCTCCATGAAGAGAATCCTATATTAGGTCATGGCCCTAGTTTGTCTCCTAAGAGAGAGAAAAAATGTATTCATATGATGTCTAAAACGAAAATGTTAGCAACATGAGTACAGTTTACTGCTCTATAAATCATTAATATTCAGCATTCATGACATCGGTACGACGTATAATCAGTATAATCAGTCATTAAACGTGGGCTGAAAATTTGTACAAAATTCAGATTATGTTGGTTGGAAAGCAAACATCTGGAAGATGGCCATATTAATATTCAAATTAAGAATGTTTATTTAACAAGTTTCCATGTGAACCATAACTTAAAGAAATTCAGAATTACCAGTTATTTCTATATACTTCAGTCCTGAGTCCAACTTCCAAACATTTCAGTTATTATAAATAATACTTTCCTTATATGCCTGCAATACACCTAAAGTATTAGACTAATACTTGGCTATCATTGACCATTTGGATGAAATTTTTTAGCAATTCACCTGAACCTTTCACTGATAACATTATCTCTAGGAAGCTGTGACAACTGAGGGCACCCAATCATGTTCCTTAGAAGCTGCTAGAGCTTCCTGAAGTCCACACCCTTGTGGCTCCCTCATGAAGGAAACTCATGAAGTTCAATAAGGGGAAGTGTGAAGTCCTGCACCTGCAAGGAACAGATCCATGCAACAATATATGCTGGTAGCAACAAAGCTGTAAAGAAGCTTGGTGGAAAAGGACTTGGGAGTCCTGGTGGATACCAGGTTGAACATGAGCCAGAAGTGTGCCCTTGTGGCAAAGGAGTTGAATGGTGTCCTGGCCTGCATTAGACAAAGTATTGCCAGCCCATTGAAGGAGGTGATCCTTCGCCTCTGCTCAGCATTGCAGAGGCAACTCCTGGAATGCTGTGTCCAGTTCTGAGCTCCTTAGTACAAGATAGACATGGAATGAGTCCAGGTAAAGGCTCTAAGATGATAGAGGAACAGGACCATCTCTCCTATGAGGAATGGCTGAGAGAACTGGGACTCCAGAGAAGCCTAGAAAAGAGAAGGGCTGGGGGGGAACCCGTTAACGTATATAAATACAAAGTGCACAGGTGCATAGAGGACAGAGCCAGGCTCTTTTCAGTGATGCTCAGTGACAGGACAGGAGGCAATGGGCACAAACTGAAACACAGAGTATCAGGAAACACTCGTTTACTGTGAGGCTGACTAAGCACTGGAACAGGTTGCCCAGAGATGTTGTGGAGTCTCAATCCTTGGAGATACTCAAAAGCCATATGGACATAGTCTTAACTGGTTTTGGGTGGTCTTGCTTGAGCAGAGGGAGGGGCAAAGTCAAAGGGACAAAGATACATATATTTTTGTGGGTTGTCTGTTTACCAGACATTGTGATAATTAATTAACATTGAACTGTGCATATCACAAGATTTTAAAGATTCTTCTTTGATCACATCTCCTTGCCAGATCTTATTAAAGCTGGTGGAGATGTGTCACATTTTGTATTTAAACACAGGATTTTAATCATTTCTCCAAATTCTAGCTGCATAAAATAGCTTAAGATCTCTCAATAGTAGGTAAAAAGAAATAATCATGTCTAGAGAATGGCTGATCTAAGTCTAAGGTGGATATAATAAATTATTCTCTAGAGATACCTCCGCTATTCAGTCAATTACAGCAGGATGGGTATGAGTGGTTGCCTCACTTTTGACATCCTGTTCTTAGAATTTACATGACTACAGTAAACTGAGATGAATTCTAGCTCAGCTATCCATGTATAGATGATAGAAGTGCTGAAAATTAAACAAAAATTGAAATAGCACTTTGATCAGAGTATTAGGAAATTCATTTTGTTGAAGTATTTTATTCAACAAGTATTGTTCTTGTCAGTCAGGAGTTTCATTGTTTTTCTGATCAATTTAATAAAATAATTCTAAGGCGTCAAGTGTTGCTTTCTTTGCAGAAACAGAAATAATGGCTGGGGGCAAACTTTATATGACTTCAGAATATTGTTTAAGGCAACCTATTGGAAATCATATTGGCACAAACAAGAAGAGACAGGATATGTAAATATTTCCACATAGTTGTTGTCTTGTACACTTTTCTATGGCACCTCTGCTCTACTCCTGGACTGAAACCTGGACATCTTTGCTCTACCTCTGGGCTAGAACTTGACAAAGAAAAATCTAAATAAAAAATTAGATTCTTACCTTTATGGTGTATTTTTCTTGCAGAAAGTAGCAGCACCAAAAAAGGCATGGGTATTATTTTTGCAATATGAAAGTAAGTGAGGTTTGGATTATCTGGGTCAAAACTTTTAATTTGTCTGGTTTTTTTTTCTTTTATTGTTTCCTTCATTTTCACACAAACATGATTTTTAATAGAGAAGAAAAATGAGCTTTCTTATGACAAGCTATGTACAACATCCATGATATTATAGCTCCTTTTTTTTTTCATTTGTCAACCTTTGTAGTGTTTGTGCACCCGCATCATGGTACAGAACAAGGACTAAAGTAAAAGGGAAAAAAATTACAAAGATATTACCAGTTTAGCATGAAACATGAGAAAACAAAATATAGGCCCCAGAGGGTTTAAAATTCTTCAGCTTCATTGGGTATCATCTCAGCATACGAGCAGCATGATGCTTGCCAGGTCTTATGGAGACATCATAAGAAAGGGAAGTTCTAAGAAGGGTTTGAAGAGAACTATGAGGATGCATTTGTAGATATCCATGAGACATCATGAAAGAATGGAAATCCCTCAGAGAACTAATGAGTAATAATGTCAGTCAGAGGCATAAACTGATCTTTATATAGTAAAATTGAGATAATCTATGAAGGATTTCAGCAATCAAAATGTTTATCTTTGCTGTAATGGGCAACCAACAGAAGTACACAAAGAGACCATCCAAATATCAAGGGAGCTAATACATTCAGCAGTATTCGGCATGTATTGACAGGATCACATATTCTTAAGACGAGAAAAGAGGCAGCTGTAGTAAGCATGGAGTAAAATGGTAACATACAATTCAGAGGCTTGGCTGCCTGTATAGATTAGAAAAAATGGTATCTTACAGAAATTTTGCAGAAACCTAGATACAGCTTGGACCTTGAACATCGATCTACAGCCCCCCACTAAAATTTCTATCAGAATTGCCATAGTAGCCATGTGAGCGGTAGTAGAATATAACATTCTTCAGTTCAAGAAAAAAAAAAATGAGGTGGTAGATACAGGGATTCTGAGAGTCGCTAAATGCAACTTCATCTTTTCCTTATGACTCAAATGTAAATCTGCTCCCAGCTAAAAACGCTGACACTGTCTGCCCGTTAGTTCATTTACCTTTGTGAACACAAAGCAATCCTATGAAGCCCTGATCTTTCCCTTGTGTTTCTTACCAACTTAAATTCAATGGAGTAAGAAGTAGCTATGCAGTTTTTAAGTTCAAAGTAACTTGGTTCCAAGGACCGTTTGAAAGCTTGTCTCCCAAGAATTAGATCTTCCTGACATTTTTTCCCAATGTCATAATTCCTCATGTCTTCCTGATTTTTTCAGCCTTTCCTTCATGTTTTTTTTCTTATTCCTTCCCAGCCTTTCCCTCTTCTCTTTACTTCTTTCTTTTATAGGAAAGCAGTCACACAAAACCAATTTCTAATGCTTGTATGAGTGCAATAACCATTCACATAACTGTCCATTTAATTGACTTTTTTTCAATCCTTTGTAATTCATGAAATCACATTCATCAATTCATCAATTCATCAAATTCATATTCATCAATTCATGAAATCATGAAATAATCCAGTAAATGAAATTATTTACAGGAACACCTGCCTGATGAGGAAAGGTTGAGAGACCTGGGGCTTTTTAGTCTGGAGAAGAGAAGACTGAGAGGGGATCTAATTAATGTGTATAAATATGAGGGCTGGGTGTCAAGAAGAAAGGGGCAACCTCTTCTCACTTGTGCCCTGCGATAGGACAAGGGGCAATGGATGCAAGCTAGAGCACAGGAAGTTCCACCTCAACATGAGAAGGAACTTCTTTCCTGTGAGGGTTCCAGAGCACTGGAATGGGCTCCCCAGGGAGGTTTGTGTAGTCTCCTTCTCTGGAGAGTTTCAAGACCCGGCTGGATGGATTCCTGTGTAACCTGCCCTAGATTCTATGGTCCTGCTTGGCAGGGGGGTTGGACTTGATGATCTGCACCAGTCCCTTCCAACCCCTAATATGCGTCTGTGATTCTGTGATATTTATTCTGTTGCTTCCTCTTTATGGTTTTTTTTGTCCTCTTGTGGCTTACACGCAAGAAATACCATAAGTATCTGTGCAAGCATCTATGAAAACACAAATATTTTGCTGCAGTGCTAAATGTGAAACCATCTTGCTGGGGTTAAAAATGATGTTGTAGAATGAAACTGATAATGAGCTTTATTCCAAAGGAATCAGAGATCTGTATCTCTTTGTAGCCTTTTCCATCCATTTAAAAGACAGCTGTGTACTTCTCTGGTGCGTGCTGGAAAGAAGAACTGAGATGAATCACCATCTTTTTATGAGAGTGTTTTATGTAAACCTTTATTTTTAGATACATAAAAGACTTATGACATTTCTTTCTAAAAATAAATAAAATACATTCATTACAGTTTTCGTTTGTATAAATTAATAAATTTTATCATCTGAGACCAAAAATAGCTTTGGTATAAATATAAATATTGGAGTCTTGATAAAAGAAATTGGTTTTTAGAAGGGGGAGACAGGGCTTTCATGAACAAGGAATGAGAAATGTTTCTAAGCATAGGAAGAGACATGGGAAAAATAGCAATGTGAGAAGCTCAAAAGGCAGAAGATCAGAGAGAGGCAAGAAAAGAGCAAGTGAGTGGGGGGGAAAGGGAGAAAAAAGATCAGAAGCAGGAAATGTGAACAGCAATTTGTGGTGAAAGGAAATCAAATAAAGCCTAGCTAATGAATGTAAGACAGGGAAGAAATCATGGTACACTAGTTTTGGCAGTGCAATGACATAGTTATGAGCATATAGACAAAAAAGATGTAGTCAATTTAATATAGGCAGCAAAGGGTTTATCTACATTTTCCTGGTCATCCTGGATGACCAAGAAAGAGACTTTTTCTGTATTTTTATTTAATCTACATGTCTGGAACCAGCTGTGGAGCTTATTCCATCAGTATTTCAAGTGCTGTCATATTATTTCTAGATATGTCATATTATCCCTAGATACATCAGTACATATAGCTACAGATTCATGGTTATTGAATACAGAAGTTATAACTGCCGCGACTGAGAGACGGGACAAAGCTTGATGCAAGCAAGTGTCATTTTATTGTACACAATCATTCCCTTATATATGCTTATATCGACTGTGTGTTTTAAACAGAATGGTTATTTAAACATATTTTGCTTATACGGCTACATCTAATTGGTTACAATACATTACCTCATTAGTACATAAATATCAAACTAAAAAACACATTCCAAGGAGTCTGTTGCCATAACAATACATTGTTTAACTTTTTTATGGCAGGGTGCCTGACCTTGTTTACTTTTGTTAGAGGATTGTTTGTCTTTTCACCCTCTTATCTTCCCAAGGTTTCTTGGTCATAGACGCCAGTGGACTTTTACTAATCAGTTGAATAATGTCTGAATTTCTGTTTTGCAGACTCCTTTCTACATATAACCATAGCATTTTTGTATCTTTCAGATAAAAAAAATTAATTGCATCTAATGATAAGGTACACACTTTTTAATGTGCATATTACGTTATGCAGAATATTTACAGCAGCAAAAGCCATGATGTATGTCACACAGACATACTGACACACCCAGAAGACCAAGTAGTGACTTTCTTACTTGAAATGCAAGTCAAAGCCAGTGTGAAATGACAACCTGAGGTATTCTACAAAGGATATGCAGTTAAATTCCCCAACACATGTGCATGTAGATAAGCTTACACAAAAAGGTGAAAGCACAAATAGATGCAGGTTTCACTTTTTTGAGATTTAGTCTATATGTAAATCTGACATAAAAAGTAAATGATGATGCCTGAATGGAATTAATTCCATTTCATTTGGTTTTCATGCTTTGGTGAAAATGTTGCAAAACATGACTGTTCACAAACTGGACTTGCACAGTTACCCTTACTCTCCCTATACCTTTCTGCAATTATTTTTTTGTTTATAGAGAGTGAGATTTAGGCTTAGGTCAGCAGACACAATTTATTTTTTTTTTTTCAAGTACAGCTGATTCATTTCTAAACTGCAAAAACTGAAGAGACTGACAGATCTGAAACATATCTTCATCCCTCATGGTCCGTAACTGTTTCTTTTTCCATTGGCTGTAATTCCCAGAAGTGTCGAAAATTCTTTCAAGGGGTAGTAAAATACCAGAAAAAGTGTTACTAGGCAAATGCATCTCAGATTTCAGGGTGGGACACTGCAAAGCGGCTGTAATCAGTGACAGCAAGAGAAAACAGCTATTGAAACAAGTAATTACAGTCCATTCTTGTGCTCCTGCCCAGATAAAATCTGCATATGCTAGGCCGCTGGGTACCATGAAGGAATATGTATCAAAAGAAAAAGCACTCTCAAAAAGTTGGAAAAATCCAGATCTACATCTCACTGTATAACAGAATTGTCAGTATGCTATTCAATATTCAGTGTTATACATCTGACTATCTGTGGTCTATGCTCAACTGTATCCAATTACAAGGTATGTCACTCATACCATACAAACCTGATGCTCTCACTATTTATTCCTGTAAAGTACTGACATCAAAAATGCAGTATCAAAAAACTAAAGCTGTGGGAAAATCAGTGGTAAAGAACAGAATCATGTTTTGAGCCTTCAGTTGTGAAATGCTATGTACTTTATTTTAGAAAGGATCTTTCTATCATCTTTCTACCATCCCAGAGATATGTGAACTGAAGCAATTCTGTACATAATATTAAGCCTCAAATGTACATTTATTGTTTTTTAGAAAGAGTACCCAGCACTGCTACTTTCAAAGTGTCATTTTGGAAAGATATGGTCCTAGAACAGGCACTCCTGTGACCAACTAGTGTCCTGAAAGGCACATCGGGTGGTTTCATTGGAGAAACCTCTGTGGTAACATGAGACTTGTCAACTTCCTGAGAAACTGATGACAAGGTAAACACAGTGGCACATTGGCAATCCAGCCCTTATGATTAGAGATTGTTTATCTGACCGTTGTCATCTCCTGTGGAGCAATCTCAGGACTCAGATAGTTCTTTTCTCCAAGACTAGTGTCTGTGTGCAAGGGGTTGCAATCCTGCCTGTTCATCTCAAGAAGTGACTACTGCATGCAGGGTTAGATGAAGTTAAGAAGGGTGGTTGAGCCTCAGTGTCTGCAGTAGGTCAACATTGCAGCACCGCTGCCACTGGAACTGCTGTTTTGTTTCTTGGTCTCTGGAAAGGGCTATGTCAGAGAGGAGCTGGGACCCTTCACTAGAAGCAGGGCAACATTGCACAGAGAAATCTGCAAGATAAAATAGCAGGTTCGCTCTCTGAAAGTTTGTGCTTATCTCTGGGCCACGAGGCTAACAAAGCTTGTTTGGTTTTGGAAACACAAGCAAAAACTACTATTGAGCTTTCTCTGCCTGCAGAGAAATGAGAATTTCTTTATTCTAAATTCAGATCTGGCTACTGCCACTCATGGCTTCGTCATTCTGACATTGTCTTTCTACAGTGCATTTCATCTGGGGCAACATTGCTTTATTGAATCGGGAGATTCGGTGAACTGTCGTAAAGGCACTTAACAGGCCCTTAACGTGCTGAATCTTTTCACTGTTAACTTTAAGCTCACTTTCTTTATAATCCATATCCTAAAAATATTCAGGAGGTTTAAAAACTCTGATACTAGGAGTTTGAAATATTAATTGCAGATGGTGTTTTAACATCAGAAATATAGATAAGTTTGCTCGAGTTTCAAAGACATTACATAAGAAGTTCTTAGTCACAGGTCATATATTGTCAAATATCAACAAATAATTTTGAAGCAATAAACAACACTTTACTATACATGTGTGAAATCTAATGTGCAGATTTACAATGCTTATTATGCTTTATGCTCACATGAAACAGCCTTCTATCTTACTGATAGATGGATGTAGAGTAAACAGTGTCACCTTCATATTTCCTTGTGGTTGTGCTGTATGAACAGCTTGGCTTTTCTGAAATATGGCTTTAGTCCTAAATAGAATTTCATCAAGTGTTCACTCCGAACATTGTATTTTAAAAAATTCGGTGCACTGCTTATTTCACATCATTTTGAGAATGTCTTTTTAAGTGTTAGCTCCCCTCATAATATTTTAATGTCCAAGTTTAGGTTTAGTAATTTCTACAGGGAAAAAGACCCCACAACATTGTTTTTTATTAACTGCATAAACAGAAAATTTAATGCATTAACCTCTGATAAAAATCAATTTAAAGGAACAAAGCATACTTGAGCATGGAGAATGCTTTCTGTTACAATGCTTACCTTTTTTTTTTTTTTTTTTGAAGGTATTGCATTAAAAAGAAAGATATGACATCTTTATTTATACACAGAAAAATAGGAAAGGACAGCAGAGTCTTCTTCCCAGCATACAAGTGCTATTTCTTTCTTGTTGTAAGCACAGAATTTTTCAGCCAGCTTTCACAGCTCTCAATAATTCTGGTTAGGGGATGGTACTTTTAATATCATAGAACTCTGATATGGGTACATTCTATTTATATACATTAAAAGATGGGCTCTTCATAAAAATACTCACTCTTCACCTCTCCTTCCAGGAATAAACTATACCAAGAAAAAATGGACACCTCCTATACTAACATAAGCATATTTCCATTAAGTTTTAGCTCTTGTTTGTAGAGGCCTGTTCATTCCCCACACCGTTCTAAAATTATAGCTGATACCCCTGTTAGTATGTTTATTTCTGTAATGTAAAATGTTGATGGTCATATGGAACCTGAAATTCCATATATTTAGCTATATATTTTGCTGCTTTAGATTTCAGTCGTTGCAAAAAATAGCGCAATTTTCATATTGCTCTTTATTTATAGGTTACTCATCATTACTAATTATAGCATAAGTAGCTTATTTTCACTATGAAACAAACTCATGCTTTTCAGAGGCCAAAACCAATTTTAGCCATGTTTCAATAATCTGCATAAAGCAACTATTTCTAAGTGAAAGTCAAAGAGGTGACTTGATTGTCATTTCTAGAATTAAGACACTGTCCAAATATTTGATGCCCGGCAGAAAAATAGAGCCCTCTGTGTGATCCCTGCTTTCTCATGGCTTGTCATTCAACAAGCCCAGCAAAGTCCAGCAAGGGATGCCTGAAGCTATGATCAGATTGTTGAAGATCACTTAAAAGGATGTATAGTCCTGCCACCATCACGGAATGGTCCATTGCTTCTGAAGCCAGCCAAGGCAATTTCTTCAGATTGGTCTTATCTCCATCTTCTTCTCCCCATTAAAAGAAACATTAAAAATGTAAAAATGCTAGTTTGAGCTCTATCCTGAATTTTCTGCAAGTAACATGGATATAAATATTAATGTTGGCTGATAGTTCTGATATTGAATAAGCACCTCATTACAGTCAGTGGAACTAACCTTTCTGGTTCATTTTTCTGCTGGCCTTGAATGTGACCTGTGTTGTATGACTAGTAGAGGACAAAACTAATTAAAAAACTTACTTTTCAGCAAATACAAGGGCTATGCATTAACTCGTTAATGGCCATCATATCTAGTGCTTCACAAGGTACAACTAGACTCCTTGGGTACAAAACAGATGGCTGAAACTTAATAACAGTGATACCACTGGGAGTACAAGAATGACTTGTACCAAAACTAACTTTACGTTCTGTTATGGGCCCTAGTTGAGCAGTTACCAAAGTGATATGAACTCTCAGACTGCAGCCAGATTTGCCTCTAATCTCCATAAAGAGATAATGTTATTAAACTGGATTTTTTTTTCTTCTCCACATCTGCCTACTTGAAAGTCTCTGTTACTTCTTTTCATGTATTTACCAGAGTAATATGATGTGTTGTGTCACCCAGTGCTGTTAACTTCTGTGTTGCAGGGCTGTTGAGCAAGGCATGCTAGAATATGTAGATACGCATCTCTTTTGAGGGAATTGTCATAGAAAATACATCACAATAACCTCCTAGATTTGTCCAGGCCAGTCACTAGTTTCTGGCTTTAGTTTAAGATTTACACTGTGGAACCATTAGTCCCTAGTGTTTAGGGATCAGAGCACTTCAACTCTTGCATCACCATTTTAGGAACATCACTGCTCCTAGAGGAACGGTTTTGGATATGAAAACTCGGCCTTTTAAAGACCACTTTTGAATGTGCCTATGAATAATGTCTTCCTTTCTGTCTCCATGCAGTTGCCTTGCTGACTGTCTGCAGGGCTCTGGGCCAGAACTGATGTTATGCTAACACAAAGATGCCAAATGTGAGTTTTGGCAGGCAGGATCTCATCGTTCTGATAGGCAGACTCTGGCAGCACCCAAGGACGTATTTCCAGATTCATTGTCTTCATGGACAGCAAACAGCTTTTTGGATCAATAAAGGTTACACCAGAGAATGCAGCATAGGAATCAGCAGAGACCATGCTGACATGACTAGGAGCAGGATACAAAGCACTTTTCCGTCATTATGGATAATGATCAGAATTGTATGACTGACTACCAGTGTGGTACGGTAAAATCACTAGGCTGAAGCCTAATCAGGAATCAAAGACAGAAAATAAAATTAAAATTCAGGCTGTCAAACTAAAGGAAATTAAGAAGAGAGCTGGCTAAGTTTGAGACTTCTGGGTCTTTGCTATGTATCAGCATACGGGTTGCTAGCACGTTATAACATATTATATTTGGTTGTTTACAAAATTATGTCCAGTTACCTAAGCCATATGCTTCTTTTAGATCTGTCTTTCACTTAATATGTATTAAATAAAAACGCACTTTCCTTTTTTATATACTTTTTGAAGGGCTGGGGCTGTTTTTATGCCACTTGGCAACTCATTGTTTTAAAATTGCTCTTTTGGCAGACTTTGCTGCCAAACGGGTTTCAGCTGAGCTGCTCGTAGCTCTTAGCAGGAGAAACACCACTGTGCACAAACCAGCTAGGTATGCTTATTGTCTGTCACAATAGGAAACTCTGCCCAAACTGTACTTTTCTGTTTGTAGACAATTTTGTGTGGTGATATGATGAACTGGTGTAATTGAAATGGGTGTATTTTGAATCCGGTCCTTCAAAGAATAGCTTAGAAATTTTGTGTGAGTAGAACCACAGAAAGCAGACGCGTAATAGTGGTATACCCTTAATACCATGGAGGCAAAAACGTGTACCATGGATGATATAAGAAAGTCAGTCTTAAAGACCTGTTATGAATACCATCTTTGGTGAATGCCATTGAGAAATATATTCAATCTTCATGTCATAAGTCCTGCTGCCACCTGTGAACTGTTCTTTCTGGACGTGGGCATTTCCTCCGGATTCCATGTCTAAGTATCTATGCATAGCCTTTGATGAGGTATTTCTCAGAATTTCCACATTAAATATATCAATTTTTAAGATAATTTAAACTTATCTACAGATAAGATTGGTTTCAAAAGACACTTTGGAAAGAAAAATATTGCTGTTAAAGCTGATCATTTATTGTAAGATTTTTTTCAGTCATGTAATTCCCAAACAACTATTGTCCGTAAACCTTTCCTAGACACAAATAATGATTCTGGACTGGAAAAGGTAATTTTACTTGAAGAAACAAAGAAACCTGGACCAAAAAATATATATAAATGGTAACGGGTGTTGGTCTGGGGTTTTTTTGTGGTTAAGATAACATCCTGATAATCTCAACTATTATGGTTGTTCAACCATTTTTTAATTTGATATTATTCAGTTTACTTCCTTTATACATTTAAAATTTTATTTGAACATTTAAATCACTGACTTTTATAAATGAGGTATAACGCAATAAAATGCACTAAACAAAAATGAAATTAAAGCTAAACTGAAGCCCATTTGTTTTATTCACAATTTTGCTTAGTTCACACTAGCTTTATAGGTAAAAAACAATGAACTCTGAAAACAGTGCAAACACTTTAAACAGATGGGAATCAAAATAAAACTTTTTTTCCTGGTATATAATGGGTTACTTTCTACTCTTTCTTATTTCACTAAAGAATAGGAACAAAATCCCCACATCCAGGCAGCAACAAACTTTAGCAAATTTCTAGCTTTAAACTTGTGACTCAGGTCTGCCTGAAGTTACTTTAAAGCTTAGTTCACTGTACACTATATGATAAGCATAATAATGAAAAGTTGTCAGCCCTAAAAAATATCCTGGAACAAGATTAATGTCATATTTAGAAATTGTGAAAAGTGTTTATTTCACTGAAAAGTTATACTGCCAATCCCATATAAAAGTCTTTTGGGTGCTGCTGCTTTATGATGTGAGATTAGAACAAAAAAAAAAAAAGAAATGGTTTAAATCGATAACAGCTGGCAGACATAGTTCTGCAATGATGAGTTCACAGTTCTGGGTTATCAAGAGATGGAAGATGATACGTGGGTATAAATTATGCACAGCTTCTAAGCTTTCTGCCTGCCTTTGAAAGGTTTTAAATTTTTACTCAGCTCTGACTCCTGGCTGCCTACAGCCTATTATTTCCTAATCCAAACCATGACTATACAGCAGGATAGTAGAACACATTTAAAGCAGTTTCCTTTGATGCACAAACGGTTTCTTCTGCTCCTGTCCTTGTTGGCTGGGATTAAGGCTTCTGTAGGAACAAAAGCAGGAGCATGTGACTCTACTGCAGCGCAGAGTCCCCTCCAAAAGCAGGGAGAGCTGAACTCCCGTATGCCCTAGGTATCATTTGCCGAAGAAAAAAGCTGTCATACATAAAGCTGGAGTGGTAGTTACATAATAGGTTTAAAGTTTCAAGCTTCTGGATGCCTTGACCTGTGAATTCTGTCCAGCTCCATTCTGTAAACTGGTGTTAGCTAGCTTGATGCTACAGCCTATTTTCTGTCTACATGTATATATAATATACATATACAACAAGAAAGTATACATTCATGTATAATTCATATAGCATATATGGATGATATATCTTTATCTATATGACTGGTATCTATACATACTTGTAAGTATTGTAAATGTATGTGTATGTATATTGATATAGAGATCTATAGATGCATAGATATATAGATAAATAATCATTTAGATAATTTATTTTTGATTGTAGAATCTGTTTTTCTACCTTGAGTACCTGAGCATTTGCCTCCTTTGTTTCCATTTCCCATGGCCTCCACAGTTGTATAATTTTCTACCATCTATTTTGTCCCAACCACTCTTCTCTTGGCTCAGCTGCTTAGTAGCAGGCCCTTACATTGCTGGAACACTTTTAAGCCTGGAATCAAATGATACTGTTTGGCCTCAATGTAAAAGAAACTGCAGCCAAGGAGCGATATATATATATACGGAGAGAAAGAAAGAGAGAGATTGAGAACAAACAGATAGCAATGCCTTCCTAGCCATAAACAGAACTTTTGGGGAATGGGCCAGGTAAAAAAAATGACCATCTAGGTAAGCCATTTTAATTTTAATTTTAAAGTTCATATAAATACGAAAACATATTGTAAAATGGACTAATAAAGTGTGAATTAAGGGAAACAAGATGATATTTTTTTCTTTCTGGAATATTCTAGATACTATGACTTAAAGCTCCTTTTCTTCATGTCTGATACACAGAGTCTGTTGTTTAGAAGAACTGTTCTGCAAGTTTTACAGAGTCTGATGTTCTTCTGGATGATATTTCTAAGTATTTCTCTTCCATTTGACTAAATTCTCTTTCTTGAAATCCTGTGAAGAACTACTGGGATATTACATCACAGGCACAATGACTTTTACAGCCTCTACAGTATCCACAACCTTTCCTTATCCAGGAAACCATTATTGTTTCACTATTTCCCAGTCGTGCTTTCATTATACAAAGAGGAATCCACTTTCTAAAAGGTTACTGTTTTCTGCAAACTAGAGCCTTAATTAACCACACAAAAGCTATTAGTAAACCAGGATGTTTTTTTCTTATTAAAGAATTATTAATCACTTACACCTTGTTTTCCCCTATGACTGCAAAAGTCCATTTTAATTATTTCACAGAATGAGCTATTATAAATTAAGCTGGTGCACTTATATGCCTGTGCCTCAGATGGCTTCTCTGGTTTTTAGTAGTGATGGGAAAAATAAAAGCCAAAAAAAGTGATACTTGGCTCCTTTAATTTTTCTCTGTAGATAAGCAGTTAGCTTTAATTGGTTAGTTGAGCTGCTAAGGGAAAATACTAAATCGGTAAAGCTTTCACTTGAGCCATGTCCCATTTTAGTCAGTGTTACACACTCCATGGGTTACAGCTATGAACTAAATCATTTCATATCTGCCACTTATCCTTCATGGACTTACTGTCTCAGAGTCTCTGTCTTTGGAGCACGGCCAGCAAAAGGAAAAAAAAATGAGCTGACAAAATCACAGAGATAGATCTAGCTGGAGTTGCGATGAAAAAGAATACTTTTCTCTTCTTCTTGGCTTTTTGGAACATAACTATTGAAGAGGGTAAATGAATTCATAGACAGAGATCTTCCTTCACTGTAGTAAAATTATGTGAGAGGATTAGCTGAACTAGTTTCTCTCACAAGTCCCTTATTTTATTGAAAAGACATACAAAGAAGCATAGTCACATAAATTCTTTCTGACATCAAATATTTTTTGATCTGTCCATTGAGCAAAGTTTGATGACCAGTGGAAAGCATGATGCGTATTTCCCTTCCATGCTGTTACAGAATGCAAAGGGATTTGGAAGCATGGTTCATCAGGGTACTGCAAGAAACAAAGTAATACAGTAGCACAACCTAGTGTGACATCATCCACAGAAAACAAAGTTACCATTTTCCTCTGGGATAAACATACGCTCCCAGATCTCCTTATATGATGTACTACCATTAAAAATACTGAGTTTTCCATTATAGCCCAGTCCTAAACTTCTAGTAACTTAAATGGGAAATAAATTGAAGTCCATATTTCAAAACCTCTCAAATAATTTTGAAGGACTTTTGTCTCCATTACTTTATAAGGATTTTATTAGTTTAAAGAACTCTCCACACCGTGTTGTTCTAGCTCATTGTTCAGTACCAAGTGCACTACCGTGGTTTCACACAGATGGAAAATTATTGCAATTTTTCAGTATGTGCATGACCTGTAAGATCATTGTTTAATCTCTGATGTTTTTGCTGTTGATTACAGTGTACAGCACTATCACCATACAGAGAAGTTCCACAAGCATGTAAATGAACTCATTTCTCACTTCGCTGCTCTTCTTTCCTTCCAAGGGAGTGGTTCTGAGGAAGAACTTTCAAAATAAAATAATAATCTAGCACCATGAAAAGCAGACATGTACTTGATTCTGTTATTTATGCCACACTATCAATCACTGATTCCTTTCTAAAATTTATTTTTAATAAGGACTCTTATCTTAATATATTAGCCATCTATCTTAAATATTGAATCATTATTTCATGTGAATCCTCCTATACAGTCTACACATGCAAGTGCTTTCAGGGTTGTGTTTGATTTTCTCAGAGCAGAGAAGATCTATTTTCAGTTCAGATCACTGAATGTTTATGTTTTCTTGTCTCTTAGAGTCTCTCAATATTCCAGGGAGGTTACTGACAATTACCTGGGGGTTTAACTTTGTTATAGAAAAATCTCAATCAAATGGTTGGAAGTTGCATTTAAGATATCTTTGTGCAACAGCGTCGACGTGGGACTAGTAATAATAATTTGGTGACAGAAAATCTATAAAACACATTAAGCTGGGTTCAGTTCCACTTTTTTTTTTTCCATAAGTCTTGTTACATTCACAATTGGAGTCACAGAGACAAGATCAAAACTCTAGAAACAAAGCTTACCTTAAAGGCTTTACTGATAAGAACTTATGAACAAAAGGTTTACAATTCAGCATCCAAACTAAGCTTTACTAGTTCTGCAAACACTATTGATTTCCCTCAGATTCCTAAGAAATATTTAATCCAAACTCTATTTGTCCTATGAAAATGAAGTGTCAGAGTTGATCCATATTTTCACTTTACAATATTGAGGTCTATAGGTTAATACACTAAGCAAACTGCAAACTCTGGGGTTTTTATTCACTTTGTAGGCTATAGGAAAGACAGGTATTTAATTTTTTTTCCATCACATGGTCTTGCAGCAACAGTATTTTTCCTGCATAGAATCTCAATATGTTATTCTGCATTGCAGCAATATTCAATATCCTGTTAAACTGCATTCTGTTTCTGAGATAAAAGCTTAAGCATTTTCATTTCACTGCATAACTTTAGGATTCTGCAGGGAAAAAAAGTTACCACCAATTTCCTTAAGTTTTTTTCAGGTGTCATCATAGTAGGGTATAAAGATATGTTCTTTTCCTAAAAGAAAGCCCAGAGAAAGATTAATATTTAAAGGTACGTTTCCACAATAAAAAGTTATTTGGGATTTTGCATCAATGAATTTTATGGAACAATTATTCTTTTATTTAGCTTAAAGCTGGGTGCACGTTAGCTTGCTTCTACCTAAGTTGCATTTATAAACTATTAATGGTTTCATTTGCATTTTCATCAGGAAGAAAAGAGACAGTCATTGCATAGATCTTTCTCTAGACACTGAGATATTGTTTAATTAAATATAGTTTATGATTTTGTACAGGATATCTGCAGAGTTTTGATGGGAAACAAGAATCACAGGATACTGGCTTTTTAAGTCTGCTCTATTAGCTGGATAACCATGGCACAGGCATCTTTAACCTTCTTATGGCCCACCAAGATACCGTCTGACAAGAAATATCTATTGTTTTCTGTGATGATTCATGTAGCTGGTTTAACATTTTTTTTTTTGATCCATACTTCAGATTATGGCACCTGACTGGGGGGTCTGTAAGGATCATTCTCTAGTAAGCTAATTTGGTACCTCTATGCCCTCTCACTCTTGACTGCAGAATAGATAGTGTGCAAAGTAATGAATAAAAACAATAAAGAACCATATGTATCTTTATCCCCCACCAGCTCCATCACGGTTCCAGACTTGCCATTTCAGAGGTGGCTGATGGAAATTGATTGCTCATTTCTAACCCAGCTGGCAGGTATTGTTGCCTCATGTCAGTATTTCCTGATTCACTCTTTATATCCACCATCACCACCTCTTTCAAGCAAATATCCTTAAGGGACAGGCACTCTCTGAGTCTGAATGTGAGTTGAGTAATACACAGTTTGGCAGACTCTGCATTGCCAGGCAGCCAGCAGTCAATAGTTTTCCTCAAGAAATCCTTTATTCTCCTGCATGACAGCACTTTCACTCTGCTTCTGTTTTGTTTCCTGTGGAATTTCTTTCTTCCTTGTCCTTTGATTTATGACCATGTATTCAGACAAGGTAATACTTGATAGGTAAACTGATGTTCAGAATTTATTTTTAAATTAATATACATGCCAGTCTATTTCCTCCACATGAAGTTGACAGTTAAGTTCACCTAATCATATAGGAAGTATGAAAGGATAATGGAGAAGCTTATTCTACATGTATGATGAGTATTTCCAATCATGGAAAAATTTGCAATGGTCTGCTGTTCAGCAAAAGTAGCTTATATTGTCTTTCAGACTCACCAAGGACGTTTCCGTTTCCCTCAAAATGGTTTTGTTGATTTCTAGGCAGACACAAACTACCACAGATGAAGATTCCTCCCTTACTCAAGGGAAGATGCAAATAGTCATGGCTCAAAATGGTGTGCTTGTAAAATACAAATATAAGACAAAGCTAGGAAGGTATTCTGAAAGGAGGTAATGAATTACAAAGGCTATCGACAGTCATTATGAAAACTGTTGTGTTTTCTGCAGGAGGAGTATGGCTATAAGGAGGCTATAATAATGCTACTTAGAAGTGAGACAGGACAGAATGTAATGGATTTCAGGATGCACCCCTGCAGGAGTTCAGTTATTCGAGATGAGACACAACCATGGGATACAAAAAGTGGATGTGGTGTGTGTCGTTCAGCTTCAGACTCCAGGAGTAGATCTTAAATGTAAGCGGGGCCAACTCTATTAAGTTAGGTGATCTGAAAAATTGGGAGAAAAAATTGAAAATCAATCTTCCTCTTCATAGCCAGGGAAGGGAACGTGAAGAATGCGTAAGAGATACAGTATGGGAAGATGTTTGTATATTAAACCGGTGAGCAGTAGTGGTATTGCCTTTTGAGGAAGATGTAAATAAGAAAATAGACCTATCGAGTGCTCTGGGAGGAGAAAACTATAATAAAATAACTTAGTTTTGTGGTCACGAGGAAAATATCATTGCCAGAGATTCCTTACGTTAAAGCACAACTTGGAAATAATCTTTTTTATGGTATCTGACATATGACTTCCCATGGAAAGGAACTGTCAGGAATTAACATTCTTGATGCACCTCCAAAGCAATTATATTCTTTAGCAAGTCGAGTTGCAAAAAGATCAATAGACTTTCCAATGTAAATATCCTCTATCCAAAAGCAAAGTTTCTACCCCTCTATGCATAATGATGAAAATATTGCCTGAAAATATCTATAACAACACCACAAACAAAGAGTAACATGTTTCAAGTCTTCCTCTGCTTCTTGACTGAATTCCCCAAATTTCTATATGCCAGTGTGTTGTGATGCAACATTTCTTCCCGGTTCCAAATCTGGTGATCAAATTATCTAACATTTTTCAGAAACTATAAATGAGAACTTACCTATTAGTGGAGATTGCAATGCATTAATGAAGAAGCAAAAGTCACATTTGGTCTTTAGGTTTCATTCTTCTATTATACCCCAAATTCAATTCCATAATTTCTGTCATTCCTTTATAACCTTGCTTGCTATCAGATTCTTGATCCTATCTGCATTTTTGATCCATACTTTCAGCAACTGCCTTCTTAGACAATTGTTTTTATGTGAATTCAGATCTGATTAATCTGTCTGATTTATTCTAACTCCTCAAATGCTCTGGATCTCTTGCAACAGCACAGGAAGTTTCAAGTTACAAATTTTACAGATACTTTGCTTAAGGACATCTTTGGGTTTGGATGCTGCTGATTTAGGGTATATTCTCACTCCTGAATTTTTTTTTTATATTTATAAGCTAAATTGTAAGTAAGATACGGAAGTGCTGGGGCCTGGGCTGTGGGCCCCGAGTTGGAGTTGACCTGTGAAAGAGTCACAACCTAGCAGAATGTTTCGGTTTTTCATATTAGCCTCATGTTCCAGAGGCAGAACCTGGCCCACCTGTGTCTCTGTGGCTCTGCCCTCACCCAGGTGGTCATGGTTGGGGTGGTGGGAGAGGCCAGGATTATATCAACCAGGAGAGGATTAGTTAGAAGAGCTTCCTGTTGGGTGTGGCTTCTGCTGGGGCTGGTTACATCTTACTGATCTCTCTGGGTGGTGTCCTTCCATGTGAAGGGCCACTGAGGAGCCATCTCTGTCTGTTGTGTCCAGCAGGCAATGCTGGCACCTCAGTGGGCAGTGGAGGAGCTGGGACCACAGGAACCTCTGGCAGGACTGTCTGAAAGAAGAATTGTGAGGGGATGTTGCTGAGTTCAGTGTTGGTCTGTGTGATCAGGTGACTGATGGCAGCATAAAATGATGATGACTGAACTGGCACAACAGATACCTAACATTTACATAATAGCAATCTTCTAATATATTTAAGACAAACAATATATATTCTATGCAAAATCATAGAATGTTATGCATTGGAAGGGACCGCTGGAGATCATAAAGTCCATCCCCCCGCCAAGCAGGACCATAGAATCTAGGGCAGTTTACACAGGAATCCATCCAGATGGGTCTTGAAAGTCTCCAGAGAAGGAGACTCCACAACCTCTCTGGGGAGCCTGTTCCAGTGCTCCGGAACCCTCACAGTAAAGAAGTTCCTCCTCATGTTGAGGTGGAACTTCCTGTGCTCTAGCTTGTATCCATTGCCCCTTGTCCTATCACAGGACACAAATGAAAAGAGGTTGCCCCTTTCTTCATGACACCCAGCCCTTATCTATTGATACACATTCATTAGATCCCCTCTCAGTCTTCTCTTCTCCAGACTAACAAGCCCCAGGTCTCTCAACCTTTCCTCATCAGGCAGGTGTTCCAGTCCCTTAATCATCCTGGTAGCCCTCCGTTGGACTCTCTCCAGTAGATCTCTGTCCCTCTTGAATTGGGGAGCCCAGAACTGAATGCAATACTCCAGGTGAGGTCTCACTAGGGCAGAGTAGAGGGGGAGGAGGACCTCATAAAGCAAATTAAAAGATTTCTTCTTCTATCCCCCTTGGCTAAACAGCAACTTCTAGGAAGTTCTGCCAGCATTACTTTCTCTGTTTTTGTTTGTTTGGAGTTTTTTCATATGAAAGAAAACATTAGCACATAGTGCACCAGCATGTAAATCCAAAGCTTTGGAGCTCTTTAAGGGGGCACCACTGCAGACCTCTTGTATATAAGTGTTTCTAGTTGAAGTGTTTCAACTAGCAGTAATCCACAAACTAGCTGTAGAGTGCAACCATCTGGTGGACTATTACAAATAAAAAATGGATATCTTACAGATACATGGATTTTCCTAAAGGATAATTTCATTGTATGGATATGTTCAGAGAGTTTCAAGTTTACCTCTTTCATTTTTGTCTTGTAAATAGATAAAACAGGTACAGGAGTATGAGAAGAAGGGGCCACTTTTAACAGAATTTGAGAAAATTTCAGGTCTACAGGATCCTCGCACAGGTTCACTTATTGCATGATATGACTCATATAGTTCATTTCTGCTTTGTTTGAAAATGAATTACTATTTTAAAACCACATTCCCCAAAATATAACATTAAAGACAATGTGTTAAAAACCATCAAATAAGACAGTAAGTAACAAAAACCAGATATATTCCACCTCCAAATAGTCACTGTCTGTAATGAGGATGTGTTATTCTCTACAGGCAGCAGATAAGGCTGGAAGGATCAGGACAACAAGACATCACAAAGAAGGCCAGAGGTATCCACGCTCATCATGAATGGATCAGGCATTTTGAAGACAAAGTTGGCCTCCAGGAGCACAAATCCGGGAAGCTTCTGAAAGTTTGTGGTAGTTTATTTACAACCATGACTGCTGCTCAGTACAGCTCTTCCATATAGACACTAGCAGCACAACAGGAAATGCAAAATCAGACTCTGGAGGTCTGTGGATACAGGTAGAACTCAGGGACTGATTTTGTCAGTCCTCTTACCGGAGGGTCAAGGAACAAGTGTATTCCCAAGGTAAATGTTATCAGCTCTTTCGATAATAAGGTGACATGTTGTGAATGTCAAGTTAACTATAAATGACATGGAACTATGGTTGCTGCCTGCTACAGAAGCAGGTTGAAAGTACTTGCAGCATTAGATTGGTATTTTCTGATCTGTTGGAACGGATGGGATGAATTTCATCTCAAAGTACTCAAAGAAGCAGTTGATGAATTATGAGAAGTTTCCGTTTCAGATTAAACAAAAGGAAAAATGCTAGTTGTTAGTATCTTAAAGCCTATGTAAGTATTGCCCAGGTTGCTTGTAAAGTAGCTCTCCATAGAGGTTAGCAAAAATGTCTGCTAGGAATGATATAGGTACAGTTCATCCTGCCAAGGATGAACTAGATGAGTTTTACAGGTGCTTTGCAGATTCCATGTCTTTATAAAGTGTTCTTCTGATGGATTGATTAAGAAAACAGAAGGCAAGCTAAAATCCAAATCAAATAAAAAATGCATTAAAAAGGCAAGAAAAGTTATCTAAGCTATGACTCCAGAAAAAAAAGAAATAGCACACTGAAAGGATCAAAGCAAACAAATACCTACCTCCTTCTTCTTTTTCATCTGTGTCTTCCTTATTTTACTTTACCTTGTCACATCGACAGCCATCTCTTCATGCTGTTGCACTACTTCTGTAAGTGTAGAACCCTTTGCTCTATTTCCCTCCTGCTTTTATTCAAAGTATACTAATATAGGAATTAGGTCTTCTTATGTCACACTATGAATATTTTTTTTCTCTGAAATACACCTTTAAACACAATAAAGCCATTATATTTTTTTTTCAGAACAAAACAAAACAAAAAGCTGTTGATTTGAACTTTGACATCTCCTATGATGGCTCACTTAATTTTATTTGTTTAATATGGTGCAGGAGTGAGCAAGTATGATAATAATTCAGCATGAGATGAAAAGCTTTTTATGATCTGCTCTCAAGGTTAGTCAATAACCTATTTGAAGCACTATATATGCAACCATAAGAAAAAGAGGTAATTTCCATAACTGGTAAAATATATTTTCTTTCTGTAAAATCTAAGATTCATTTATTATGTTTGCATAAACCCATTTTAAACCCAGTGAAGCTATCAACTCAGTGGAACACTTGTCAAATAGTAAAGACTTATTGTTAGTTACTCCAAGAAACCTTGTCTTCTCAAAAATCTTGAAAGTTATATTATCTATATTAATTGAAATATTTTATATTTATTCCATTTCTGAAGTTGCTCACATTTCATGTGTTTCATAACCGGACTCCAACAAGATCATTATGGCTCCAATCTGTTAAAGTCTTACTTATTTGTGTAGTAGCCTTTATATTTTTAATATGCTCTTATCAATGCCTCTGCCCCTTCCCAAACCTTCAGTGATGACCTAAAGGTTCAGTCCTCCAACCCATGAACTGTGAATCAGGAAGCAAGTGTTACAGGATTATATCCATAAATTGCATGTAACTAAGAAGATAAAGGAGCCAAATCTAATTTTTCTCTTCAGCTTCTACTTAAGTAGGACAAGGCTATAAAATAAATTATTAAAATATATTTTAAAAAATCAGCAAAATGTTTGGGACAACAACAACGAAAACCTAGCTGCTAATATCCAATGGTCAGGTTTTTTTTTTCTCTGTGAAGCTGAAATCCATGCAAATCTTTAAAAATAGGCATCTTGCAAAGGCAGATCTTTATGCATCTGCAGTAACAATAAAATAGCTGTGTTCTGTAGTTCTTTTAACAACAGCTTCTTTCCGTGAGCTGTGTATTCTTTCTAATTAATTATTTAAACATTCTGTCAGGTGCTGCAGTTAAGTCTTAATCATTTTGTAAATAGATGAACAGAAAGAGAGTTTAAATGACATGTTCACACCAGAACACACTAGTGCTACAACCACCGACAGCAAAGTCATGGGTGAATGTCCAGCCAGGTTTTCTGACCTTCCGTGACTTAACAGTGAAATCTACAGAAACTTTTAAAGGTAAATATTTCATTCAAATCTATTGGACTCATTCAATGCCGACTGAGGAAACATAACACAACCATGCTTAACTTTTTAAAAACACTAGCAGTTCTTTTGCCAACAGTGAATTACACATGTATTGACATTGTTTTAAGCCTGAATTTGACTCTCATGATGAGACCGAGACCTTTCCCATTCTAACAGAGAGACTTCAAAAACATAAGAACTATGTTTTGTAACAGCAGCCTGTAACATTTAAGCCTACAATGCTGGTTCTCTTGTTGGTAGAAGAAATGCCACCTCTTCACTGTATCAGTTTTACAGAACTTTAAAACCAATGCAATTCACTCAAAGAAGGAAATCATGTCTCTTGCAAGTATTACACAACATATGGTACACAGAAGCTCCTATGGTCCAAATTTTCTGCCTTACTCTTGCAGAGTTGATGTTTTCTCTTTAAACCTCAGCTTTCTGAAATGCATCATTTAAAGTCAGAGTCCTCTCATGAATTATTGAACTCTTTCTCAATTCAGAATAATTTTTCTTGGCAAATGTATTGGCAGAATTATCTATTAGGTTTATGTGTATTGATGTGTCAGTTTAGACTCTCCAACTGCTATGGTACCAGATATCTCTCAGGGAAAGAGGGACACAGTTTCTACCCCAGAAGTCTGCAGCCTAACTAGGTAGATCAAACAAAGGACTACAGAGAAAATAGGGCTGAAGATGAAGGGACTTTCTCAGAGTCGTGAAGCAAGATAATGGCAGTGAGCAAAAGATTCTTTTTCCAGTCTTTTGAACATCTTACCTATTTTCTAAATAGTTCCTCCATTTTTTTTCTAATTTCAGCAGGAAACTATAATTTATATTCAGCTCTTGTATATGTAAGTAGAATATGGCTGATTTGTAAATAAGCTGAGATGTGAATTTGCCTAGCTAGTTTAGCTGCAGTACAAAGCAAGATATAAAAAATGCATATACTTCACAAAACTTGATCTGAACAATCTTCTCACAAGTTTCTTTTTTTCTTCTGAGATGCTCATACAGCTGTCAGACCCTGTAATGTTACTGAGCAATACAAACAAAAGAGAGCTATAATTATGTTTGCCCCAAATAACAGTAAAAGATCAATATCACACCCTGCTTAAGTGTTATAATATCTAACACTACAACTATTGCTGAAAAAGGAAGAAAGGTGCTATCTTCAGCCTTATCTTTGTCCTCCTCCCCACAAAGTAGGAGGTAGAAAACAAGTGTATAAGAATAGAAATGTTTAATTAAGTGAAAGAAAAATCTTGTGAACAGAAAAACGCTCAACTAAAAAAAAGGAGGAAAGTATATCCAGTATTTTGCTTCATCAAACTTATGAAAGCCATCAGCAGGTGGGTAGATTAATACTAAAACAGATTCCGTTTTTAAACTAGAAAGCACTCACACCAAGACTACTATTGTAAGGAAGAAGAATTTGTCAAAGTATGTCATCTCTATGGTTGCGTTCGGCTTTTGCAGTGGTGTTTTACCTGCTTCCACACCATACTCATCACCATTTAGAAACTTCCTCCACATTTTTGGTGTCACTTTTGTGAACGTGTTACAAAGTTATTTTGTTGTAAGTTAGGGTATTCTACTCTTTTTCAGTCTGGGGACTGAAAAAAATTTCACATGGGAGGCAACGACCCTTGTCTGCTGTGCTTACACTTTCATAAATAGATTTGATTTTCTGCAAGCTCTTGCAAATCTCCCAATCCCTCAAAAGCCCATGGACTACATGTTCATGATACAAAATCACCATATAGCTGAATAGATGCAAATAAATTCCTTGAGAAGCTGCAAGGTGAGCCCTTTATATTCTTTGTTTCTTTCTGCCAATATTGTCTTTCTGTAACATATTAGTAGGACCGAGTACAACAATTATCTCTGTAGCAGATCTATAGCTCTCTTTCTGCCAGGGCAGCTGAGAAGGAGTTGGCTACCTGATCTTCCTATCGACAACAATTGGTTTAGTGTCAGGGAAGTTCCCTGCAGGAGAATTGAGATTAGCTCCCTTTGCACTTCATAAATGGTACAAAGAGGCGACGGGAAACGTATGATATTACAGTAATGCAGTGATTCTAAAGCAACCCAAATCAAATCACATCACATAATTATGCAGTGACGTTTCTATGATGTCTTCGTTACTGTCTTTGATTACTGTAAGGCCTGGTCTGGTCCTTTGCATCATTTATTTCCAGTAAAACACTGAGGTGGAGGAAAGATAACACAATTATGGAGTAATAGGAAAGGTATGGGTCGTGGGACAGAAGTCATAGAGGCTAGGGAAAGTGTTCCTGTCCTCTGTGGGGCTGTGGAAGAGAGGAATGAGTCCCTGAGCCCTGGAGCTGCCTCAGACTACATCCTCCAAAACAAGGATTTGACTCCAATTGCTGTTGTCTTAGGACTTCAATAAAAGTTTGCGGTATTGTTTTCGTGTGTTCTCATAAAGCTGGCCAAGTTGAAAACATTCTGTCCAAGTATAGATCCCAAGACTCTCTTACACTGCCTGCATTCAGCTAGGTAGCAGACAGCAATAGGAAAGAAACCCGCTCCCACTCATACTTCCCCAAATGCTAGTCACTACTTGTCCAGCACTTCAAAGGATGGGAAATCTTTGTGCTATTGTGACATTTCTATGTATTTTTTTAACAGAAAAGATTCATAACTGTCTCCCATGAGAACAATGAGAAGTTCAGAAAAATAGAGGTGTTATCTTGAAGGATGGAGCATGATTCCCCCAGTAGTATGCTGAGCCTTCAAAAGAAGACTGAGAATATTAGCGTGTGGGATGAATGTGTTTATCAAGCAATGACAATTAAATTAAGCGCTGTGTGAAGGAAGTTATATTCTGTTTTTAGCAAAAGTCTTCCTCTGTTCCCTGAGCTTCTGCCTTCTGATCCTTTTTGAAGTCAGTATTCAGACTGTTTTCTCATACCCTGGAATTATATGTTGATGGTTTATTAAATGTTTTCTAATAAGCTTGCTTATATTCTCATTTTGGTAATGTTACATGGTATTTGATTGTCTCTCTTTCTCTAACAGACACAAGAAAAGGAAAACTCTCTTACATGAGATTCTCCTATGAATCCTATGCTTTCTCCTTTTCAAAGCCTTAACCTTCTTTTATGCTTTTATCTTGTTTACTCCTTGTTTGTTTCCTCTTCTGTTCTCTTCCTAAGTCTTTTTCTTATATGTCAATTCCTTGAGTCTTCTACTCTTCTTATTTGAAGTCAAAACCAGCAGGATCCCTCCTTCCTCATCCTACTTATTACTGGTTTTGACCTTGTGTATATCTCAGAAATATGCTGAGTCTTTTATGCACAGATAGGAGATCCAGTCTGGGTTAGTCAATATGCAGCTAGATCCCAGATGCTGGATGCCCCCAATATGGGCAGGATTCCAGGTAATGAATCTTCACAGTGTGCTACTGAATCAAGGCTCTATGATGCTGATATGAGACCATTTAACAGTGTTAAAAACCTCTGACTTAGTGTTTTTATCATTATCCTGCAATATGATCTGTTGTATAATCCTTGTCCCTCCCAACACACATGCGTGCATGCACACTTACACACACAAAGGAAATTAAAATGTTGGGGACCTGCTGCTGTTACATCCTCTTGGGCTTGATATATAGCCCTAAGAGTAACATGGACATAACCATTTGGAAAGTGGAGGAAAAGGCATCACAAATTGAGTCCTAGGGATTGTAACGACTACGTGAAGAAAGCCAAAGCATTTATCAGCTGGCCCCAGATATGTCTCCAGGACTGCCTTCTTCTGGAGCTAAGGCATTTTACTCAGAGCACAGAAGACCTCTCCTGAGCTCAAGCCCACAAACTTTCTTTTTGGAAGGAGCTCAATCTTTTAAGGCATACCAAGTCGGAACAGCATTGCCCAGCTTTCATGTGAACAGGATGGTGTTAAAACCCACATAGTGATTGGAGGCAGTGTCTTTACCTGAGGCTGTAAAACACAATAGACGGCATAGTACTTTCTACCCTAACCACTGAATCTGGGTTATTCAAAAGAAATAAAATAATTCAAAGGAAAAAGATACATATGAATATTATATATGTCTGGTGGTGAGGGTAGTTATTTGCAAATAGGCAGATGGAATTTCCAGCCCATGTTCTTGCCATGTTCTTCATTTTTATGCAGAGACTCTGTACAATAATATACATAAGCATAAGAGTGCCAGCCTCCCAGCAGCGGTGAAGGGCATAATCGTTCCATGCCCTCTCTCTCTGATCTTGAATAATTTGTGTCATGGTGCCATCACCTCTAGGCAGGCAAAGGTTTCCACTATCTACTTCCTCCAAACATTGTCTTTAGGATGTCCTTCCAGCAAATTAGGTATATTTCAAATCCTTCAGGCAGAAGGAGGATGCAGGTCTACCTTGCCCTTAGTAAATGGAATAACTATTTTTCAAAAGAGCAATTTCAGGTGCTTTTTTCAGCATCAGTGTACCATCCATCTACATGTATTCTAGGAACACCTAGATATATTATGAGAACACGCACTAAATAAAATTTAATGAGAAACTGAGGCAGAAAAATGCCCAATTCTTTGATCCCATGTGGAATTAAGTAGCAGAAGGTGGCAAGCTGCTGAACATGACCCACTTCTGAGCACCTTGAAAATACAAATCTAAGCAGCGAGCTAAATGCACCAAGTAGCAGGTGGATTACATTTCTTAATTTCAATTTTAAATTGTGCCTGAGTCTTTCTGTAGACAACCAAGACTTTCATTGTAGCTGTCTTTAACTCAATATATTAAATATGCATATTTCTTCTAAGAAATAGAGCTGGTTAAATGTATTCTCCTGGAATAGCTGGATGCCAGAAGACTAGAATTGACACATTCCACAGGAATACATGCATTCCTTCAGAGCCATTGACAGAAAGCAGCAGGCAGCAGGGCTATCCTGCTTGTTGCCCTGGCAGGCAGGAGGCTTGCTTGGTTGACCAGCTCCCAGCCTGGCCCACCAGGCAGCTGAGGAAACAACCAGCATGTTAGCTTGCCAGCTTTTTGGCTGCCTGACTGGCAGATGGACTTGCAAGCTGCCTGGCTGCCTGCCTAGCCCTCCTTTTGCCTGCTGGCTGATTTACCTGCTGCCCAGCTCCCCAGCTGCCTGGCAGGCTGCCCAGTTTGCCTGATCGGGGGTGAGGTTATAGGCCCAAAATAGTTTGTTCTGCAAAGCAGGAGGCTGCAGTGTTGGTGTTTTGTTCTCATCCAATCTGGAATGTCCCACGAAGCAGAAATTCCCATCCCAGCAAGCTTTAGTAATCAGTTTACAACATTTATCCATGTATTCTGCTCTGGCAATTATGAGTTCTTAAGACTGAAAAAACACCTTGCTCAAATTATTTGCATAACATTTGCCTGACTCACTTTAGCCGCTCAGATTGGTTTTTACAGATTTTCTCTAGCAGAGTCAGAAAAGATATTTAGACAGGCTTGTAATGTCATATTACTCACTGGCTCTATTTCCACTGAATTAAGCTACAACTCAAGCCATAAAATACTAACAAACCCTAATACAGACTCATGAAAAATCATAATGATGACAGTCTTGGATATGTGACCAATGCCTGTGCCAAGTGGGTTGAACTTTTTCTTACTTACAAAAAAAATAAAGAAAAAAATTCTTCTTGTCATAAAGATGGCAGGAGTCTGTCTTTTCTCAGAATACCGTAACTGTAATAGTTCCAATTTCAGTTTAATCACACTGTCCTAAAGATTTCACTTTGCTTAAATAATGAAAAAAGGTGTTATAAAAATTGCATGACATCAGCTTGCTCCAGGACAGGTTCTGTTGGATGTAATTACATATGCTTCAACAACTGGAGCAATGTGTTGTGTGAAAGGCTTTTAAGGTGACAGAAGTTAATTGTGCAGGTTTTAGGGTAAAAAGAAACTGGAGAGCGATGACCATCACCCTGAGAAGAAGCTGTTTGATTTTTTAAAACTCAGGAGACTAAAGATGTTATCAAATCATAAATGGACCAAAAAAAGTGGTAAAAAGGGGATAGGCTTTATCATATAGGGTAAATAAAAGCAGACTTTCACCTGAGTGGAAAGTATTGCACTCCAAGGAAGCCTGTCAGATTTATAGTTCTTTATGATATACCTACATCTAAAATAGGACAGTTGCCTATAAAGCAGGCTGTGATATTTCCCTAGTGACGCTGGTCTACAAGGCAGTACAATAAGAAATATCACTTCTTTTTTCTGCAGTACTGGTAATGACAGTACATCAGAATTGAAGTGCAAGGCTATAGAAAACATTCAGACTTCTTTCTTCCAGCTGGAATACACAAGGCTTTTTGAAAGGACCCTCTGGGTGGCATTTCTCTAATGAACAGTGAACTTGCTTTCCCAAGCTGTGTCAGGTTGTCGCAAAGAAGACAAAGGGACTGTGCATGCCTGTAAGTGGTTTATTAAAATTAAAAAATAAATAAATACTCTCATCAGCTTATACTGTGCACGTGCTTTAGCAGGTCTTAATAATACAGAATACTTGGTGCGTAATAAGTCCTGTTCTAGCTCCTGATGAACAGATTTTCATTTCATACTGACTTTCAGATATTTGGGTGTCAGATCTCCCGTTATGCAGGAGTCACTAGAAGCAGAGTAGGTTCTTTTGTTAAGCATGATGTCTTGAGTTACAGCCCTTGTTCAAGGATATTGCTACCAGTACATTAATTGCTACTAATAAATTAATTATATGGCATTGAAACACTTAATAAAATAGAGGCACACTCGAGGAGTGAAGGATTATTGTTGAATTTTAATGTTAGATTCAAATATATCAATTTTACTGCTTATTCTTTCCTGTTCTGTGGTCACTTTGATTAGCTGGAAGCATGTTTAAGAAAATCCTACAGTCAACTTAAAAAGACAGCAACATTTCATATGACAATGCAAAGAACAATATGCTGTTCACCCACAAATCAACCTGACAGTCATTAGCAAATCTTTAATTTTATTTCTTATGAAAAGTTCTTAATTCTTAGCCGTTCTCCCCAGGGAGCTCTGACTTCTCTGTGACTTACTTGTTTTCATGTCTAGTCTATTCTTTTTTCTGGTTTCAATTTTATTGTGTTTTCTCATTATCAATGTTACTGTAAATTAATCTCATAATCTGATTTCTTCATTAGTGTGCACAGTGTGTGTCAGTCTAGTTCCTAGAGACAAAGAGAAGAGCTTCTGGAGCAGAGTTAAGGTGTTCATGCCCAGCTCCTGAAGCAAAGCACTCCTACACAGGAACAGCAGCCTGTCTTTAATCATGGCCAGAACTTCACCTCCAGAGCTCCATGACTGCCAGGCGCTGGAAAGGAGGTCTCCGTTGCAATGTTGAATTTTGGTACTTAAATTCCTCTTTTTGGAATATAAAGTGATTTAAAGATACTCCAATTCCTCTTTTTGGAATATAAAGTGACTTAAAGATACTCCTCCAAATAGCTTACGGAATGAAGCATTGAAAGACAGGCTCCTTCTATTCCTTGCATGGCTTAACCCCGAAATTCTCTCCGTATGGCTAAATGCTCAGTGATTTTTTTTGTTTAAATTGCAGTTCCTCTCCCATCCTTGTCACAGAAAAATGAGGGATTTATGCTCAAATCAGTTATTTTCTATGCACAACTGTATATTTCATGAAAGTCGATAAAATGCCAAAAACTTGAAAAAGTTACTATATCCAATATTTGAGGTTGAAGGAGCAAGAAAAGGTGGTTTACATTTTTGCTAGAGCTAGCAGTCAAGCAGATAAAACAAATTTTTAAAAATAAGGATCCAATCCTATAAAGACTAGGTTTTTTTTATTAGGATGAACAGCTCTGTGGAGTTCTGCCACCCATGGATTCTGTTTCATAACACTATTATGCAAATATTTTATCCCCAGACTTGACCTAGATGTAAATAGCATCCTGCAAAACATCCTCTCCAAGATATATGAAAGATACAAACATATCTGTTCTGTACCTCTGAAAACTACCTTATAGCTCCATGAAGTACACAAGCATTTTACATTTTTGTCCAGATCTTTAGGAATACTCACACTTAAAATAGAGACCAGTTTGGTCTCTACAGTTCCAACTGTGACAAAGTGCTAGGGAAGAAAAGTTGACTATACCAGTGATATAATGATCATACCTGGAGAACTTGCTTAACAAGTTATGTCTCAAGAAGCAGAGTCTCAAGAAGCAGATTCATGGCCACAATTTCTGACTCACTTTTTCAGTAATTATGGACATCTTTTACATAGCATATACAGTTGACCTGAAGCTTCTGAATAAAGGTGTCATGACTGTCATGTCAATTCACTGGCTTGCTTCTCTGATATTTTGTTTTTTCACTCCTTCCCTAATGGAATACAATTTTTCATAAACTTTTGGTTATCATAATGATTTGGTGGTTCACTCAGCTCAGTCACTGCTTGCAGACTTTTAATTGTACCATATGAAGCAGTGTGGGAGTAGAAAAAGAAAGTTATTGAACAATGAAAAAAAAACCAAAACCCAGAGTTGGAATTTCCAACAAAATACATTTTCTTAATCCTTAATGCTTATTATGACAGTGCAGTTAGTCACCAGCTTCCTATGTTGGTGTGATGCTCTGCAAAATTGCAGGGACACCGTGATATTTTCTCTCTTCACTGATCGAAAGGCAAAAAGGAACCCCCTTGGGCAAAATGCCCCTAATAAACACAGTGTTGACATTAAAATATGACAGGATGACAGGCACAATGGTAAAGAAAAAGTGAATTACTCATACTGCATGAGACATGATGAAGGTAATGTATGAATAATCCAGAGAAGGTTATGCTAGATAAAACAGCTTAATTCATCTTTGTCAGTTTATGTGTAACATGCATTTTGATTCAATTCTAGTTTCCTAAAGATTAGTATTTGAATCCACTGAAAATGTTCTCGATAATTAGATTTATTACAAGGATGGGGATTATCAGTATCTTATCTAATATGCAAACACTTTCTTCACTTATGAAGCCCATTCAGTACATGACTTATGCTTCTTGCAGAATTTGTTTCTGAATATTTTACTGAATATTCATTTATATGAATAAAGTTTTCCTTATTTTAATCTAAAAGTTAGAAAAAGAATTACCTATCAGATCTGCATGTTTTTATCTCTTTTTTTTTTTTCTTTTGAAATGTATCTGTAAAACTGTAAAGTTTTGGCTGGGTAATCTTTTATTTTAAAATAGGGAAAACAATGCAGGTAGAAAAATCATGAGCAAGCTTCTGTCAATTTTACATCAATGTGCTGACACTGATATTCAGATGCTTCACATACTGAAATATGCAGCACAGAGTGCAGTGTGCCTAGTCCATAGCTTGCCTGAGTAACCAGAATCCGCTTCTGAAAGCCTATTTTCGTTTAATCTGTACTGCAAGTAAAATACAGTGGGCAATCATACCAGCATGGTTATTGCTTCTCCAGAAGCCTACGTGGAAATACATTATTGTCCAGTTAGCTGGCAACAAGAGTGCCCCTTCAGTTACATGTCTAGCTGAGAAATCTAGCTGTAAATAAATAAAATCTCTCCTAATTCAGACAAAATTAATCTATTTGCAGCTAGTGAAAAGTAGTATTTTTTAAAAAAAGGTAGCATAAGAAAAGCAAGGAAACAAGAAATGAGTAACTATGCAGTGAAGTCATATATATGCTCATAATTTCTTCCTGACAATTGTACTTTTGTGGATGTTGAAATCTAATCTCCCTTCTTCTGAAAAATAGAGGAATGTGTTAAAGTTGTTATATTTTCAATGGGCAATGGGTAAATTAGTTACTTCACTTCAGCACCTACAAAGCACTAGAGGCATTCCAAAGCCATTAAGCTGTTCTTGTTCTCAGTTTGACTGTCTCAATTAGTACTGAAGTAGTTTACACCAACTGGAACAGCTTTGGCAGGAAAGATTGACCAGGTACCACCTGACAGTTCGTTATCCTGAACTGTGGAAATATTTTTGCATATTCCTGCTGACATTCAGCAAGAAAGAGGGGGTTTGAAGTTCAATATTCCAGTGTTAAGGAAACAAAAAACAAGTTTTGTCTTTGCTAGACAAGAAAACTTTCATGTCTGCTAATAATTTTAAAAACTACAGTATTTTACTCTAAACATCTCCAAAGTATTTATCATATACAGAAGGTACCCTTTTTATTTCTCCTTTGAGGCAGAACCTCAGAAAAAGTAAGGGAGTATTAGAAAAGAAACATCCTTTGAGGTTTAGTTCCACATAGTTTCCTTCACTTTAAACAAACCACCAGCTTTGCTCTACCTCCTTTATACTTACCTATATCTCATCTGATCAGCAGGTTGCTATAAACCAGGCAGGGATTTCTTAATTCTTGCCCATCTCATGGTAACGCAAATAAACCCTAAAGACTGCACCTTGACATCCATTTAATTTAACCCTTTCTCTTCTCTCATTGTTTCATTCTAGCCTAGTGATAACTGCCCACTAGACCTTGAGATGGGTTTTATCCATATTATGGATAAAACAAAATAGAACATACAGCAGTTCTGTTCCTGTTAGGTGGATTCATGTTTTCCTCCCCTCTTCTTCAGTCATTATCAAAACCCATACTCAGAAAGTAATAAATGGATTGTTAATTTGTTTTGATTGGCTCTTTCAGAACCTCTTTCTTAGCTTCTTTCATTAAAAAAGGTCTTTCCAGTTCAGAGTGTAATAGAAAATTTGCATTTTGAAATGTATTTTTCCTTAGTTGAGAGCTATTGAGAAGCATATGCCTGGAAAGCATCCACTGGAATAACATGAGTGTGTTCACTGTGAGCAGAAAATCCATCCTAGCCTAGAGAAGCTGTTCGAAGGAAATTTCAGTTGAAACCAACATAATTAGTTTTCACAGGATCAGCATTTTGTAACAAAACCCTTCTTCACAGCTGTCATGGGTGAGAATAAATGCAGAACGAGGTTTTAAGGCAGTTGGGAGAAGAATGAATAATAGGTTGACCCACAGCAAGAGAAGCTGTCCCAGCTCTAAAAAAAGAAATTCTGACAAAGCCCTTAAAGTGTTTCAACCTACTTTGGCACTGGCACGTTTACTCAGGGGTAAGCTGATCATTCTCTTCGATGTGTCCTTTCCAAATCACAGAAAGAATTTTTTACTCATGTTTTAAAGAGAGCAGCATGTGCATTTGCATCAGCTCCCCTGGTGCAGACTGCTCCAGGTCTCACCTCTCCATTTCTATGTCCATAGTTTCTAATGCTATGGCTGTGGAAGCTATATTGGCCCCTAAGAAATGAAGGGCTAAGTGTTGCAAGGTCTATGTGGCAAACCCTATAGAGCTTGTTGGATTTCCATGGCCTGACTTCAATAGAATGGTTAGATTTCATGTGGCAGGGAGGAAGGTGTGAGGATGCTCTAGTCCCTCTGTAGGCAGCACTGGTGCAGAGCGGTGCAGCCTGTGCTCCCTGTCACAAGAGAAAATGGGTCGTGCTGCTGCATTCAGCTTCCAGTGCTATTCACTGTGGCAGGAAGGATCGTTTTCACCAGTGGAATCTCTTGCATTTGCATTGAGTCATTTATCTTCAACACAGTGTAGATAACCTTCTCAAACTGTTGAAGGTAGGTGTAAATCAATGAGTGTTTTGGCATAAGAATGATTGAAAATCATTTAATTATGCTGTTTGAAACAGTCTCCACAGTACGAGCCTCTCTGCAATCAGCACAGTAGAAATACTTTCCTCTGAAATGAATATCCTTAAATGCAGGATATAAAAATCAGTGACAAGGAGCTATTAATATAGAACCTATTATATAACCAGGCCTCTCAGTGCCTGCCCTTCTGCACCAAAGAAATCAGACGTTTCCTACGAGAAAAGATAAAGTTTATGACACAGAGTGTGCTTTGTCTTGGGTTACGTTGATCTTCAGCAGCATCAGATAGTTGTCTCCATTGTTTGCCATTTTCAGGCTGCAGCCTCAGAGTGTGTCAGAAGCTGCTATTCAGTTACAACTAATTTACCGCTTCTGAGTTTTTCCTGAGACCAAATATCTATTTTGTAATCTGAAGTAAGAGTCTCATTTTGATGGTTAAATAGGATCCCATGTGATGCAGCTAGAGAAATAATAGACGCGTCCATCCATATCCACATCAGTCTGCAAAACAAATATTGTTTGAGGATGCCAGTTCTTTTGTAGATAATATTGGCCTTTTACCTTTTAATTTCCATGCATGCCTGAAATTAGCAATGACATACCAAAAGACTGTTTTATTCATTGTTAGCAGAAAGTCAACAAGAGAGTGTAATTAAGAATCAGTAACCTGGATAATCTTGGTTTCAAGTGGCAGCAGCTTAAGCAGTGAGCTTGTTTTCCCAATGTGGACTGCACGTGAGTGATAATCAAGAAATTAGTTACTTACACAGACAGTTAGGCTGTGCTTCCATGCAAAGCTTAAGCAGTCTAAGAGACCGTTGTCACCAAAACAGAGGTCTTCCCTTCTCTGTGTGTATTTTAGCTCCCTTTTATAGTGCCACCTCTCCTTTTTCCCAGGCTCCAGCACTCATTAGAGCTTTCCTGAAGCTGATTCAATTTACAAAGAAGAAGAAAAAAAATTATTTTTTTTTCTATATTGTCCTTTTCTAAGGTTAATGAATTAGATTAACTCACAGTGGAGTCCACAATTAGTGCAAAACATGCGGCAGCAACATGTGGTCTGGAGTGGGAAGGAAAGGAGGAAAGAAAGAATAGAGTGGCAGAGGGATCTACTCACCCTGCCTGACCTTCTTCTTAAAGCCATGCTGAGACCACAAGAGGCATGCAAACTGGAAACTGAAGCTTGTGTCTTACCAAAACCTGTATTTCACTAACCAGAAGAAAAGGAAGAAGAGGCTAAGCTAGGTAGGAGTGTAAAATCTGATTACAAAAGGACAACGTTTTGGGGGTTTTGGGAGGGTTTAGGCTTTGGGTTTTGTTGTGAGATTTTTTGCGTATGAAGACAGGTAAAAACTGCAGACAAAAAAAAAAATAGAGGCCATCACAAATTATTGCTATGCTTTTTATACTTCCCTATTCTATTTTATTTCAGGGGATTCTAAGAAACTACACAGAATCTTCAGGCATTTTCAGAGACACCTACTAAAGTTTGCCATTATGGTAACTTTCAACTGTTATGTTAAATCATGAGTTTATTTGAGAAGTAATATGTCACCCTGATAATTAACTTAGAAAATGGAAAGCCAGTGGGTTAGACTCCTCCTTAGAGCAGCTCTGCACAAATTAATTGAATCAAGACAGGATACATTTGGTCCATTGATCGAAATATGCTGAATAATAAAAAATTTGTGATCTGATGTGCTAGATCAGTGTAGAATCCATTGTTGTACAATGTCACTACACGTAACTCTACACAGTTGGGTTTCATCCCAGTTTGTATCCCTGGGAGATTCAATTTCCCAGCAGTTAATGAACAGATAACCGCCAACTTGGGAACACTTTGAAGAACTTTAAATATTTTCCTACCAGAAAAGAGATCACATTGGTAAGAAAAAAGAATTTTTGTTTATCTTAAGAGAATTTGTCCACAATAAGAAAAATAAATAATTGTATGTTGTAGTTGTAGTGGCTTTATATTTAAATATTTTGCAAATATATACTTGTTTTGCAGAAATGTAGCTCCTGTGTCTTAGAACATATTGAAAAAAACATTGCTTTTCCAATACAGGGTTACCTCAATTAGTGCCTTATTTACAGTATCAGACCTAAATTAGGCTATTTTCTATGCTTTAATTTCACTCAGTCTGTGAAGTAGCTGAGTAATAGTTCGCTGGCACTGAATTTCCATGTAAGTATAAAAAACATAGAAGTATGCTCAAGCAGCTTTTGTAGAGCGTATGCTGGTTTATTTATTCTTTTCCTGTGCCAGGATCTTACCACATTCACACCACTATATGAATGTATGTTTTTAGTACCAGTTAATGGAAATATATTTGCCTTTAAGGTAAACGAGCCCTTCCCTCCTGTTCAGTTTGCTAGTGAAACTAGGGAGTGTGGGGTGTGGAATTTCTTAGTTGTGTTTGTCCTGCCAGGAAAACGGTATGGGTTGTGGTTGAAGTGCCTGTAAGCATCAGTCCTCAAACCTAGTCCAAACATTGGATGATCCCTTGGTTAATCCTGAGGAAATATTACCATCTCTTCTATGTCCAGGTGTTAAAAGGACACACCCTTTTACAAAGCCTGTGAGCCATGGGTTGCATCTAGCTTACTGGGAACCTACTGAACTATTTCATGCCTTAGGCCCTTGGGTACCTCGTAATGATTACAACAGGCCTGAGGTAGCTGAATTGTGTCCTGGACCAAATAGTGATAGGATTGGGAGAAAGAGATAAGGAATTAAAAAGAGAAGAGTCAGGGAACACTCTTTGGACCTCCCTGCCTTCCCTCATACACATGAGTACTCGTGCAACTCTGGAAGAGGAAGAAATGAGGAATACTGTCCTGCCTACTCATAACTTTTTCTCTGATCTGGCTCACCAAAAAAATGTTGAAAAGCTTATTTCTGAGAGTGTTGAATCAAAGACATCGAGATGTATTAACCTGAATTAATTAAAGGTCTGAATCTGAAAGAGTATTTAGAGAACATTAAACAGTTATGTAGGCAGCCTCAGAAATATAGTGAGAGTATTTCACTTAGTTCACTTCAAAAGATGCTCACATGAGGATTCAATGCACTTTAACTAATACACTTGAAATGCAGGTCTCAAATTAATTTGACTACTAGGTAGACAAGCCCTTAATTGACCATAAAAACCTTAAAACCCATGTCTTTCTTTCTGAAACGGTTGTGATATTACACAAAAGACGACTGTGGGCCTCAAGAAACATAGAGGGCACTGTCTAAGGAATTTTCCATTGCACAGGGTGAGAGGGTTGCCCAGAACATATCCAGGACTGATTGGGTCAGTGCAATGCATTTCAGTACCTCAGCATCCACAAATACCTGCTGTTAAGAGCAGGTAGCAATCCTTCACCACTACATGTTCATACCCTTGAGTGAAAGGCATATGGTTGCAGCCTGCTGTCCTCAGCTTGTCTCATGTTGTTCCTGAAGAGCTTTCTGTTTGGAACAACCTCAGTGCCACTTTAGGCCTTCACTGTCCCTGGATCTCCACAGGTCCTCCTGTAGTCTTCAGCCTTGTAATGTTCAGAGCTATTTTAGCCTTTCAGTCATGATCTCTGACCCACGAGTGTTGCCTCAGTGTTTGCTGCTGCTCAGAAGCATCTTAAGGGCCTCAGGCCTTCAGACACTTACTTGACAGATAAGTATTTAATGTACTATATAAAGTACTGTAATAAATGGCAAATGACAGGTAAAATGTTGAAAATAACATGCTACTTCAACACTTTATGCTTCATCAGCTTTTTATTTCAACACTTTACGCTCAAAGAGTGAAAATGATAGGGTTTATCAGGGGCATTTATCTTTGAGTAATGTTCACGTGCAGAGTTGTGATATAAAACATCCACATTACTTGCAGTTACAACGTGCTGAATTTTCAATGTACAATTTAAAAATTTGCCAAACCTTGTTTACTTTTATGATCCTTTTTTATCAAAGATGCATTGTGAGCATTTTTAGATTCAGCCAACAGCCAGAGGTCCTTCCTTCTCTTAAAATAAACAGCAATACTAACTGACCTCAGCAGTCTTGGTAACTGCTAAGTATGAGACTGTTTTAAGTAGAAAGGTTGGAAGAGGAACTAGAATCAGTCATTCAAAGTATAAGAGCTGAATTAGGTACTTCAGTAAACTAATTAATGCCAAACTTTTTTTGTGATTGTTAATTGGTAGAATTTGTATTTCAAGAATACCAGACAAGGTTCTGAGCTCAGTCACCCCAGGCATCAAGAGTGAGGAAGATTTAAACACTTTGCCAAATAAAATGCAGCGGAAATATGCAAATTAAAATATTGTGTTTAACCAGTTTGTCATTTATTTCTTTTCATTTGTAAATACCAGAAGAACACAATCACAATTGCACAAACTGTGTTTAATATTTCTGTACACTAATCACCATTAGTGCTGTGTAAAAAGCCATCTGAATCATCTATTACTATTGCAGTTTCCCCAAGTGCATAAATATAATTCCTACCTGGCAGCGCATTAGAAGAAGATGCAATAGTGTCTGACGGGAATCGATGATGTTAAGTAAGGCAAGCCTTTACTTGCTCAACAGAAAGATTCTTCAGAAATTTGAGATAAAAGTGAATTGTTCTTCCCAATACAATTACACCTGTCCCTCTTTTTCAGCGTCTAATGAGGAAAAACTCTGAACACAGCTTTGGAATGGTGCAGGAAGACAGAGGATGTGGTAGAGGTGGCTTAAGGAAATAAAGAACTTGAAAGCATGGTGTTTCCTGTGGGACAGTCTTTGCCTAAGAAAACAAATAAATGAAATCTGATTTTTCTAAAGGTTGGTGTTTGATTTAAGGTTTATATTTATTTGACCATAATGGTAGTAATTTGTTTTGCATAGCTGAACTGATTTGCGAGCTTTTCAAATATTTAATCTACCTATTTGCACCATGTAACATCTTTCTTTTTACACTGCTGTGTTCCTTAGTGTTGAACAAGTGACATATTTCATGGATCATATTTTCAGGGTGCATTATTAAAGATATTATTAACAATTTTGTGCAGCTCAACCATCTTCCTACAAGTTATTGATATAAGCACCTAACACAAATGAGCTTATCTGCATGGGGTCATTCAATTTCCCATGGTGCTGTGTAGACACCATGTTCTTCTGAGTTCCGTATAACATCTGTCAGCAGAAACAAATCTTTATAAATTACTGTGAGCAGTGGGAGCTCAGATATATCCATGGGGAAAAAAAGGAAATGATTAAATGATCCATGTTAAAAACTGTCTTTTCCTCTGCCTCTTCCTTCCTCTCCTTTGTCTTGACCCTCAAGCCTTTTGTGGTATTTTCTTCTCCCCATCCTACCAGAGGCAGGTAGGAATGAGCAAGTGGCTTCATGCAGCTTCGTTACCAGCTGGGTGGGCTTAAACCATGACAACTACTTAGTAACAATTTAAAACATCAGTGTGTTATCAACATTATTCTCACACTAAATCCAAAATGCAGCACTGTACCATCGACTAGGAAGAAAATTAACTTTGTCCCTGGTAAAACCAGGGCAATGCTCTTTATGATCTCTTTCTTGTGCAGCAGTACGTAAGCATTTGAAATGGAGCAGCCCCTCACAGTGTCAAGCTCTCTGCAAATACATGTCCCCAGAATTATTTTCATGTGATCAGACATTTCAGTCCAAAATTTGGAGGGGAAGGCAAAGGACAAAAAAAGTGAATTAGGTCATAGGGGTAAGTGACTAATAGAGCTGGATAGACTAATAGAGGTTCAATTAACCTCATGACATCTTGTCCATTCAGCTACCATGAACTACTAGGAGACCTTCACTTTCTTTAACTTCCAGAGCAAATTTTTAATGGCATTCAGCATACTGTAAGGCTGAAGGTCAAGTAAGCTCTTCAGGTCACGAAGCAGGGTATAAAAGACAGAGAGCATTATGTTCTTGTTAGAAATCTCAAGCCCATACTCCTGCAGTTTAGGGTTGGTTTTTTTATTATTATTTACTATTGCATATCTCTCTTATATCAGAAATCTTTGAAAGGAAGCAAGTAAAATTATGTTTCCTTCATCATTATTTTATGAGATTGCTTTACTTGGAAGATTATTTAACCTTTTGAGTAAATCAATAAAGAAAAGCAGGATTTAAAACATTTTAAAATATCTTTCAGGTGTACTAATGGTTGCAATATATATGTAGGTTGCAAATAATGAATCAATGAAAAGAATGTTTAAGAAAATCCTGCTGTAAGCAACATTAACTATGTAGTTCATTCATTGTTCAGCAAAAAAGTACCAGACTGGTGTTGGAAACAGCGATGACCTGTATGGAAAACTAAAAAATTCTTCTCTTCAGAAAGCTTCTAGTCTTTGCAAATTTGTGCAGGGACAAAAGAATATAAAAACTTTGCAAGGAATATATGTCACCAACAAAAAGAATCTAGGAACACTGAATTAAAGCTCAAGCTTCTCTTACTCCTGAGCTCTATATTTGGCAGACCATTATTCTTCTCAGAAATATGTGTAGTGACGGGGAATGAAAGTCGCATGTACAAGGAATGCCATAAACTTTGCATCCAAAATACTTTATCTGCTGTCTTGTAATTTGACTTTTGTCCTTGTTTAGGAATGCTTCATGGGGCAGAACTAGAAAAATTGAATTTAAACAACTGAAGAGAAAATATGCTAGGCAATCAGAGCAGACATGTAGTGGAACCATACATTACACTTAAATGATTCTAAATAAGCCATCTGTAAAAATACATCTGGTTATTTACAGATAGTCTACAACAGAAGGGATAAAAACATGTAAAAAATTTCCAGAGACCAAGTTAAGTTCTGGCACGAAACAACCAGTATGTTTAAAACAAGCTTACACATGGGATAGTAGGGCCTTCAGGGGTTGTTCTGCAATACTGTAGTTAAGGGAGTGTGTCAGCCAAAGAGTTATACACATGCAGATTTGAAATAATAAGGATTGGTCATAAAGGATTTAACTGTCCTTGATCTTCGCCCTTGTTCCCAGTTGATGTCCCTTAGAACTGCACAAGTGCATCAAGACCTCTGTAGACCGTACGTAGTTGGCTGGCAAGGTTCTCTATATGTAGTGGATTTTAGTTTAACTTGGTTATGCTGTAGGGTAAGTATTACACATTTTCCAGAATTTATGTAGCAGTTTCAAGGTAATATTTTGTAATTTTAAATAATATATGAGTCTGAAAGGTGGAAAAGTGTTCATTTCCAGTCCTGCAAGTGTGTCTCTCTCTGATAAGTCAGTGAGAAGACTGAAATATCATTAGATGCTACCAGTACAAAATGGCATACCTCCATGCACAGACTTTGACAGAAAGAGCATGTTTTTTTTTTTATTTGCACTGATAAATTTGTAATAGCAGGTATGTGTTCTGAATTTAATATTTCTCTCCTAGTTCTTATGCAGGATTGTTTACAATATTGAACTCTAGGCCACTGGAGCAATACTTATGCTGATAATATATATCCTTTCACGCAGGGCAACAGGATTCTGTGGATCATTTATAAACAGCGATGGGCCAGACTAAGAAAAAAAGTAAAAAGCACAAAGCAATGCTTAAATAAGGACTTTGTCAACCTCTGGCTATTTTAAACTTTGGGCTTTTCTCATAGAATGATTTGAGATATCTTGGGTAGTTCATGTGCTCACATTGATGAGAAAACACTCGGTTACATGGTAAATAGGACCAAAAAGAATGAAGAGATGATCAGATAAATGCTCAGGTACCAGTCTTCTAGCAGCAAAAGTGCAAGATAGCAGAAAGGCCAATGTGGCGGTGTGCTCCCCCTACTCCCAATCTGACCTTTATTTCCCATTACCCTGCCCCAGTTACCAGTGGTGGTTGTAATGGATGTGGCTGTTTGTGTGGGTTTGGAGGAGACAGATAACAACACAATAGCCATGGGCTAATTTGAGCAATATGCCCACCTAATCACAGCACTGATCAATATCTGACTGAAACCAAATTTTGAAGAAACTTACATGTGTACTCGATATGAAAATATGACTATGAGTCAATTGTCTTACTCCGTAAATAGTGGACAGCCCAGGGCCCATTGAGCTCTCCTGAACGGCTGCAGGATCCTGATCCTGCACATCAGGATCTCTCCTCAAGTAGGCATGCCTCTCAAGGTTACTCGTTGTTGAGAGAATCTTTATCTCATCAGATATTCAGTAAGTGAATTGGGAATAAGTACACTGAAACTTTTGAAATCTTAGCTAAGTGATATAATGGATTGATTGTGTACATGTATTCCTTTAGTCCAATTCTAGGACTAAGTCTGGATCCAGCCACACCTAAACACCCCTCTGAGAAGGAGTTTATAATGCATGGGGTTCCTTTCTGAAGCTCATTACTCGACAGGAGAATCTCTGTGACAGTTTTTTCTGACCCTGCCCTCTATCCAATAAATACTCAAGTGTACCTTTCCATCAAATCTTGTTAAACCACGGTTGCTTTTACTATAAAACTTTGTTGAATCGTTGTTTCATACTAATAAACATTGGTGCTTTGTTCTTGCTCCATCTGTGACAGCCAAAGACAATTCTGTCTGAGGAGGGAAAGAAGTGAAGCCATTCCCTTCAGAGGGTAAAATACTGCACCTCAGAAGGATGGAGAGAAAAGCAGTTAACAGATGCTGCTACACCTGAGGGACTAACATTGTTGTGGGCATCTATTAGATGCTATGAAATACACTGACATAAGGAATGGGAACAAGAGCATTGCTGCCCAAAAATTCACTGTGCCCTGGAGAGACAGCTACACAGGTCTCCCTTACAGCATCCATAAGATACACATCCTGGAAAGAAATTAGTAAAGAGTCCAGAATATTTTTTTTCTACTTTTATATGTGAATTTTTTCAGGAAACAGAACATAGCAAAATGTCTGCACAAGTGTAAAGAGGCCTGAATTGCTATATAAATAGCCAGTGCCACATGAGCAGAAGTATAAGGCTGCTGCAAATGAGGAAGCATTGTCTTTTTACTTCGTATCTACAGTAGACTGATCAGCCTCCAAGCCCAGCCCCTAGTAGTGGAGCAGCTTTTGTTTGCATTGTGAAACATGAAATATTCTGTGTTTTTCACTGTTTAAACTTCATTAGGAAAAAAAAACAAATATGCCCCCACCCCCACAATTCCACTGTAGAAGCAGCATTAAAAAAAGGTAATGAGGTTATGTACTAAGTGCCTACAGTTAATTCAAATAGAGTAGATGTCTTGTAAGGTATGTCTGAAGAAGACAAAATATCCTGAAGGATACTATTCACCTCCATTTCTGTCCAGAATTTAAATCATTTGTTCCGAGAATGAGTTTTGTCTATTTGTCATCTTTTCATCATATAATGTCTTCTCAGACAAGAAAGGTCTGAGAAGGCCACCTTCCCTTATTAATCCCTGAGTTAATATTAGGCCAAACAGCTAACAGACCGCTGACCACTAGGCAGACTTTGGTGCATATCCGTGATCTATCATAGCTTTTTTTTTGTGAACAGCTACATCTTCTGTGCTGTTACTGCCGTTATCTTTTCAATATATCCAATGGTTTTCCTTGGCTTCGTATATCATTTGCTTTTCATCTTCTTCATGTAAAATCTTTTCACTTAATACCCGATGCCTTTCAAATTACTCTCCTGTGCAAAGCTTCAGTTGTTGCTCTCATTTAAAGTAACTGCTTCCAGCCCATAGAGTAATACTGTCTGCTAGTGCACAGAATTTACATATTTACACTTTGAGAAGTAAGGTTTTTATCAGTTTATCATTTCATAGTTTGGTTCCTGTGAAGCACTCCTCCTTTTATTCTTATTCTGAAGGAAACCTCAGCTGTGGTCAAGTTTCCTCTGTGCACACAGGAGTCTGGTATATTCTTTGTCTTCACAGATGCCACATTTCACTTGCCCTTCCTATTGCTTCTTTTTCATGTTGCAGCCACTTCATCTTCTTGGCATTTATTATGAGTCAAAGTTGACCAAACCAATCTTCCAAGGTTAATTATTAATTTGATTCATCAATAATTCAAGCATTTTTTTTTTTCAGCTGTGTGATGTCATCTGTGTTAGTTAAGGTCCTTAACTTTAGATCATCTGGAGTCATGCCCTCTATCTCATTTATCATTCTTACTGTCTAGTCTAAGAATATGATGAAAAGCTATAGTGATTCTATGCTTCCTTATATTATACCAAGCTTTGACTTGTTTAATTTTTCATTCATTTTTTTGCAATGCTGCAGGAGTCTTCAAATTCAGCCTTCATAATTGCAATTATCTTATCTGAATCCCATGTGATTTTGCAGCTTTCCACAATGCCTGCAACCAAGAAGACACCAATGTCAATTAAAATGACAAAGATCATTGTTGGTCTGACTTTCTTCACTAGCAGCAGAGAATGCATACCCAGTCAGGGCAGCTTCAGTCTGGTTTGGAGTTACCCTAACTGACATCCCGTTTTACTCTTTAAAATGGTTTCTATCTGCAAATTATTGCTCACTATAATTTTCCTGATTTCTATTTCAGTAGAATCTTTTTACCAAATCTGTTCAACTATTCTTTGTAGCCAGTTATTTAATATTTTAGTTTCCTCCATAGATATTACTACAAAAGCTGAGTGCAGTCAAAATACTTCACAAAATTTTCCTTAATATCGGTCTTTTGTTTAGCCACTCTCAGCTTAACCATTTTGTACATTCTTTCAATTTTCATATTCCTGATCTCTTTAAGTTGTTGAATGTTTTCTTTCCAAAACTTTTATTGGTCCAATTTCAGAAATGTCATGATTCCTTACAATGATATATTCATATTTTCAGCTTTCCCCAGGACTCTGATTTCTTTTTGTATCTTAATCTTTGTAAAGCTTATCCAACTATTTCTGTGTTTATGTCTTCCAATAATTTTCTTTCCTGTGTTTGGTTTTGCTTCCCTGAATATTTCCTGTCCAGTCTGTAATGAGATTTTTTCATCAACAGGAATTAATGGACTGAAAAACTGCCTAAATATCACCTTGAATGCCTTCCTCATAGAACTTTCCTTTCATCAAAATCAAATTTGGCTTGAACTACAACCATTTTTGAAGTCTCAGAGTTTATTTTTTTCACTTAATTCTCTTTCCCACAGGCCTTTCATGAACACTGGCATTTTCTACTCTCCTGTTTTTAACAGCCAATGCCTTTACTAATAAAAAAGTGCTCTCTTTTCCTTTTAGTCTCGGTAAGTGTTGAATTCCATAAAGGCACCTGATGACTTTATGAGAAATCCACCTGCAGCCTATAATCCAACTGTGCATCTCAAGGCACCTCTGAACTCTGCCTTGGTCAAGATAAGAAAAAGAAAAGACTGAGGGGATGCAGTAATTTCCAACACTTACACTGGTTTTAGTATTTTTGTCAAGCAGTTGAATGACAACATCTTTAAAAAAAAAAAGACCTCTTTTGAGAACTACCAACTACCTGCACTGACATATGTTCTTCTTTTCTGTTAAAATACGGTCTAAATAATCCATAAGAGACCACTGAAATAATATGTTACCAATTTGTGAAAATTGCTTTTGTAATATGATGATTTCATAATTAAAATAGTTATGTTTTTTAAATTATTAGCCCTCACAGTCACCATTTAAAAGTAAACTGTATCTATTATTCTCAAATTTCTGATCAGTTTTGTTTCATATAATGGGTGGGTTGCCATCAGATGTTTGGCAGACTACAATGCAAATTAAATTTTTTAGTCTATGGAAAAATCTATTAACCATACGCGTTTACCAACTTCAAAATGCATGCTTGAAAATTACAGTTGATTAGACTCTTTGTTGTGAATTGCAGAACAAAAGCTGAAAATCCTGCTCTGCTTTTTGTTTATTATATCAAACAATGATGCAATTCCGTCATTGTGTAGCATAAAAGGTGTGTTCATGTTTGAAGAACAATGTCCATAAGGTTTAGTCTGCAATGTTATGTTCAGAGAGGTTTGTAAATCGATTCTTCACTAGATGCTCTAACTCTTGTGGATTGAAGATAAATTGCTGAATTCCAAGAGAATAAAACACAAAGAAAACCATTAGCCCTGACAATTGATAAACAAAGTAAAGAACATTATTCACTCTTTGTTCTTGTAAAATAGTACCCAGGTTTCAAACACTAAAAAGAATGCTCACATAAATCATTGCAATTATTTAGTCAAAATGAGTTTGTTTATGAACAAATGTATCAAAAGAAAAAATGTTGGTTTCTTTATAAGAAGTAAAGAGAAGGAGGAGAGGAGGGAGAAACCTTTATTGTAATCCCAACAGCTATGTTAATAGCCATAGCTTTGTTTTCAGCCTTTTTTCTTTTATTATCTCAATCTTGCTGACCTATTTCTCCACTGAAAAAGAATGTCTGAAGCACACTGAATGCTTGTAGGTCAGAGATTCCCAGTGTCTGCGCACCATGGTGACAGTCTCAGGAGATTTTCAACCAGTAAGACTTTTCACAAACATCTCATCAAAACCTTTGGGTTACTGGAGGGTAGAGGGGTTTGGGTTGGTTTTTATTTCTTCCACTATGTACATTTGTCTCCAGCCTTTGTGCATTTGAGATTCCCTGGATCACTTGGCTGCCTAGTCCCAGAAATGAAAATATGTTTTACTTTTCTTTCTGTGACATTAAAAATGCATTGCAATGAATAATATAGTAGGGCTGTGTATAAAAAGCTTCTGCATCCCTTTTAGATGTTTGTTCTTTAGCAGAGATTCTCTGAGGGAAACTTATTGAAAGGATGAACAGTAATTTAATTTTTTATCATAAGCATTAGTGGCAAATAAAGGACAAAAGTACTTTGCAGGGCTGAAGAAAGGGAAAAGATATTTATCACGGGGAAAATACTGTATCCGGGCTGAGTCTCTGGCAGTGCACATTCTTTTTCTGTTCAAAGAGAGGCAATAAGGAGATTAATATTCAGGGTCTAGAAACATTTCCTATTTATGTCCTAAGCAGCAAATACTAAAGTAACTTACCATGAAAGTGTACACTAAATAGATGAAAGCTTTTCTGAGAAAAGAGGTTACTGAGAATTCATTTTTAAATTCGGAAGAGAAATTCAGTAACTACTGCTTTTCCCCAAGAACATTAAGGAGGAACATTAAAAACAGTAACAGGTCATATCATCGGCTCATACGTATCAGTATTTCTGATAATAGGAAAGACCTGCACTCTATGGACTAGAAAAACTGTCCTATGAAAACTGTTCCAGGATCTTGCCAAGTGTTCACAGATTTGAAATATCATGCCACATCATTACAATTTCATGGGGAAAAATTAAGTGCTGCTGTAAACAGAAGTAGTTATTAAAGTTAATGGGAGTTTAGTGGTGTATAGAACACTTCGGTTCAACTGTTATTTGTGATGTTCTCACTCATTCTTGCACAACTTTTTCTGAAGTCAGTATAAACTTGTACATAACAAGGAATGGGTCTCTGTACAGTGCTAAAGAGCAGAAAAGAGGGATAACAGCAGTAAGGTTCTTCCCCCTTCCCAAAAGAAACTATTAGTCAATGTATGTGAAGTCTAAAAAATACAGCATCAAACCTATTCCATATTTCATTTTCTTTGCAGATATCTCATTAATTGCCATCCTTTATAAAAGCCAACAGATAGTTTGGTTTCAGTAGGACAAATGGATTTATTGTGGCACATACTGCCACTCCATTTCTTTATCATGTTTTCTGTTATCCCGGTTTCTGGGTCACTTGTTTTAAAAAGTCCACCTGTAATAGTGTTTCACTAGTAATTGTTGTGTGTTGTACCAGTTTTTCCCAGTTCAGCTAGCTGGACATCTCTTTCTGTCTCTCTCACATAGCACATACAGACATGAGAGAAAAATAATTTTCCTGTTACAAATTGCAATAATTCTTATGCCTGACGCTTCTACCTTTAGCAATTCACTAAAATTTGATAATGCTAAAATAAATTAATGTCTTGCACATACTATCCTGAGAAGGAGAAAGGAACAGAGTCTCAGAATGAATCCTTCATGCAGAGGCCTTGACACGAGAATACTAGCTATGAACCAGAATATCCCATATGATGATAATTTCTACATGAACTGCTTCCAATACCCAGGTTAATTTATTCTGAAAATGCCATTTTCAAGCTGAGTGCACTGTTATAAAGTGTTACTATTTTTATTTTTGTCCTTGCTATTATTCTAAGTACAATTATCTCATTAGTTGGGGAGCAATGGTGCAATTAAAATTGTATAATATTCAAAGACAGAAAGTATCAATATTTAATGTATGCATTTTGTCAACCTTCTCACAGCAAATCGTGTATAATAGCAATGATGTATAAAATAACAATGGCCCCCCCAAACTTTCCTATCCTACAATCCAGCTCCATGAAGAAAAGACAAACAAAAGACAAAACTCAGCATTCTGCACTTCAGTTTAGCTCAGCACCAGTTACGGGTTAGTAACAGCATGACAAAGTCAATCATGGAAAATGCTTCACCCTTGAGGCCTTCTAGTTCACCCCACAATAGGACGATGTCTCTCGGCCACATCCAAAAGAATAGGAGATCTGTAGGACAGATCTTGCCTATTACTCATAACTAGGCGTGAATACAGACTTCAGAACACCAATACTTTCTACACAGCACGTGGCAGTTATATTACCGGCATTTTTTTCAGCTTTCTGGCATTTTGAAGATCCTCAGCTAATTTATATTATTAAGACCTTGTTCTGAGGGAGCAAAGGGAAGGCAAGAGCTCCCTACTGCTCTTTCTCAGAAGGACTGTGCCCAAAAAAGAGGATTTGGCTAAAACCCCGTTCTTGTCTAATGCAATCTAAACTAACTTAACCACTGCCTAACACTGAAAGCAAATCTTACTCCTGAAAGCATTGATATGGTTGCATTTGTCCTCTGAGTGTATATTGTGTTTATGTATGTACAGATGCAGTCGTGACTTGTGTGGGCAGAAGCCAAAAAATGTCAAAAGTACACTGGATATTCTAATGACTATGTTTAATACCATGAGACTAAGCAACACAGCATAAGTAAGAAATCTGATTGAAAACTTACTTTTATGCACAGAACTGAAAAAGTTTTCTGGCAATAAGATGCCCAAGAAAAAGAACCATTTTAGAGTTTTTCTTTTCTGTTAAGAAGAAAAGTGAAATCAATTTGGGAAGTAAAACTACAGGTCACAGGAAGAACAGGTGGGGAGCAAAGAGACAGAAGAATTTGTTGCAAAGAGAAATGCAAGGTAAGCCCATTTTGTGAAGGCACTTGAAAGCATTCTGAAAAATAACAGTGGTCTCCAAGGATTCCTGATGGAGCAGTCTCACATTCTGTAATTTGTGCTGAAGGCTCTCAGATACAAGCAGCATCTTGAAATGTCACCTTTTTTCATCTCTCATCTCTCCAGTGGATGTCCAGATAAGCACCTGGGGATCTCACAGCAGCAAAGCTGTTAATCTTTTTGCACCTGGAAGAGTAAACCTTGTCACCTTTTCTTGAACGGAATTTTCTTTATGGGCACCAAGTACTCTGAATTGGAGTCAGGACTTTTCTATGATTACCACCAAAAATGTAAAACCCAAGAGCTAATATTCTGTAACAAAGAAATGCAAGAGGAAAAGTAAGTACCTCCAGAACAATGAGGAACACAAGCAGGTAGTGTTGATTTATAGGTTCAGAACTTGCAAATTATCTTGCCTCCAACACTGAGACCTTGGCTAAGCAGCCTGACTTGCCTGCATTTCTGTTTCTTTTTCTCTATATAAGGAATAAACACACTTTGATGACAAACACACCGTCTAAGATATGTAATCAATGTATACACACAATTTTGAGGATGTAAGTGTTTTGCTTTTCTTCTTTGGTACTTGCTGGTGGCTATTCTGTACATGTGGAATCTTGAAGAGTTCACAGAGACAAAATGGAGAAGGAGTCTTTTGGAAATAACCAAACAGCAAAAGCAATATGGAAAATGGCTACAGACTTGTGAAAAATGATGTGTGGAAGAGATAGGTAATGAATGATTACTCATTATGTCTCATAAAACAACTAGAGAAACATCCCTCCCCACCCTGCCCCAATAGTCCTTTCACCAGTAAGTAAAAGTAAATAGAAAAATGGGACATCGTCCTATTAAATGGTGGAATACAATCAATTAATGTAAAGTGCTGTGGATGTCTAAAGTTGAAACGGATTCAAAAAGGAATTTTATTCAAGAGAGGCAGGAACTGTAAAGTAGATGGTCATTTGCTCAGGCATAGAATAAACTGCCGCTGCCTCAAAATGAGATTATGTTGTCAGGAGAAACTTTGCCTTATATTCTTTCTTACACTTTTTTTCCTACAGCCCTGCCAGGTGGACAGGAGATCTTTTCAAGGTGACCCTTGCCTCTGATCTAGTTGAGCCACTCTGACATTCTCACACTGCAGGATTACCTCCCACTGCAAATGAGAACCACAGCACTTACCCTGTTTCCTCTGTACAGTGGAAGGAAGAAAAAATGATGGGGAAAAAAGGGCCTGGCTGTTTGTGATTGCAGTCCTCAAGTCAACTCAGTCATGTTGCTGGGAAAGTGAGAAGCGGATGTGAGATGGAGGAGGACTGCAGTGCCATCCCTGCAGGCTCCACAGGCTTGAGGGGGAAGTAAGCAGTCACTACACAACCGTACCCATCATCTGAGTAACCTGCCACAGGAGACCCCAAATTACAGTCTAAGCCTTTAATGAGGTCCTAATACCTTTCAATAAAACTTAATGCTTCTTGGGGTCATTTAGTCCCATGGAAAAATAAGTCTCCGGTGGACATAATAGCCTCAGAGTAGTTAACTAAAAGTAAAGTTAGCTTTAGTGAGCAAGAGAAAAAAATACCACTGCAGTGGGAATCCTGACTGAGGCTAATACTAGAAATGTCCATGCTGCCAACAAGCAGACTGCTAGTTCTGATTACAAGAGATATTTTTCCCCATAACAAGAACAGCATGAAGAAGGAAAATCATAATGCAGGTTCTTGTTCTCTTCACTTTCTTTGAGCACAGGCCTGATGTCTGCAGTGTCTCACAAACACTAAAGGTACTAACATTTTTAAGAGAACTCTGCACCTTTACTGCAGAAGAAGATTTTTCCCATATGAATGGAAATCTTTAAAAGTCTAAGAGCACCTGCATAAAAAATATCTGAATCTTTTTCCTCCTTATTCTACAACAGCCTTTCTCTGACTCCCCCAAATGATATTTTGGTGCTTTAGTTTTCTTTTGGAACAGATCATGTCGTGTTTTAATGCAGGTAACAAAACTATGTATCACATCATACATCTTACTTTTTTCTGCTTGTTTTCTCTGATTTACATGAGGAAGGGGAGAAAAGCATGGTTGAATTGTTCTGTAGGTCACTGTTAAGCAGTAAAGTAACTGAAGTCAAATACTGGAATAAGTTCCAGATGGCTGCTTCTTTTTAAGTTCAATAAAGAATGACGGCAGTGATAGCAAATTGATCATCTCTTTGTTGGAAGAACGTTGTGCTGGATTGTCACTAATCAACAGCTCCACCTTCTGCCCGAAGATCAACACGACATCTAGGGAAGATGCAACCCAGAAAGCTTATTTCAGCGACTTTATGCAAAACACAAATCTGCCCTCTCAGTAGCTGGCTGCCTGCGTAAGAAATTTCTTCAAGAAAATATGCAAAGTGCATTCTGTAAATGTTACAGTCTGATGATCCTGTGATTTATACATAAAATAAAATGCTGGGAAGATTGAGTTATTTCGTGTCATTGCTTAATTCAACAAATGTGCAGGTGAGTTCATGCACATTCATATATCTCATTGTGGTAACAGATACTTTAAAAATATTTCAGTCTATAATCCAGTAGGTATTGATAATTCCTGAAGCTCACAAACTATCCAGTATGACAGCCAGAGAAGTCCCTGTCATTACAGCCTGGTTGTGTTTAGGCAAAAAAACCATATGCTAAATTTATATTTTAAGTATTCTTCATAACTATTTCTGACATCAACTTCTCACATTTTTGCTGGCAGCAAATTAAATGGTGTAGAAATCTGATGTATCTAGGGAGACAGCTGAAACTGCTTTAAAATTGTTGTTATTATACATTTAAGCATCTCCAAAGGAAATAAGGGGCAAATAATGCCACCCTTATGCCTATACCTACTGAATACATATATAGTTCAATGTCTAACAAGGCTTCAATAATATGCTGCAGACAGAGAAAGATGAAAATAAAGAGATGGTTTATTTCAAAATCTTTGTTAAATAGTGTGAAATTAGTCCAGCACAAGAATGGCATAGGTATGAGACCAAAGGATCATGGCTGAACTTCAATGTCAAGGTCTTTACTGCATTTTCTGAAGCAGGAAGGTTCAAAGAACACCATAATCTGGTAACCACCAAGCAGACCCTTCTACCAGCAATGTCATTTATATCTGTATATTGAAAGTCAGTCATAAAACTCTTTCATATGCATTTGTTTGGTAGAGGCATTGGTGTGCATTGCATGATTAATGTCTTTTAAAATCTGTCACGCACTGTGTTCAGCTCTCACCACAAAACTCTCTAGAATAAAGTGGATAATGCTAGTATTTCTTGGCTCTCTCCTTACATTAACTGAAGTATTTGTTATTCTAATTGCCATTTTCTAGCTTTCAGGAACAGTATTAATAGAAGTGGAGGTGTATTATCTTATCAGGACTTTATATTTTCAAATATCCAGGATGCTCTCACATTATCTGCTTCCCACATAAAAGATGACTTAGAAAAGAGAGACTTTTTCCCCCACGATCGATATCTGAACAAGTACTATCCAACACAAACATCTATAGTCTAGACATTAAAGCAAACCTTTCAGCAGCACATCCTGATTCCTGCTATGTGCCATGACCATGGCAGTTTATTAAAGCATCTCTTTCAGTCTCCAAGTTAATGCTTTGTAGCATGAACCCTGGACCTTGGAGGCTCTTTTCCCTGCGAGAAAAGGCATATGGCAAAGGATCTAGGAATTAAGAGGCCTGGATTGAGATAGAAGAACGTAATTGAGGACTGCTAATTATTATCTAGCAGGCTCTGTAAGCAGGCACTGCAATGGAGTCTCCGCAAACCCACCAAAATGAGGGAGCAGCAGTAACCATCCCCAGCAAAACAAGCGCAAAGGACAACCTCACAACTTCTCTTAGAAACCTTTCCCCTAGGGAAAAGGAAAGTGTATGAAAGCCCAATAACAAAAGTAAATGCCATCTTCCCCATAAGAAATCAACCAAAGTCCTACCCACAAGCAAAAACTCTCCTTTCAGAGTTCCAGAGCTTGTACTTCATAGCTGAATTTGGCTCATTTCACTATAATGACTTCCAATGCCCCAGAACTCTCCTCCTTCACCCAAGCATGAAAAGGAGATGAGGGACTTAATACTCAAACCAGCCACAACTTTCAGAGCTCTAGGAAGGAGATGAGTGGGAGACCTGCTGGTTTGCAATCACTGCTAAGAGAGCAAAATCTGTCCCAGTATGTTTTCAGGGATTTCCTGGTTGTTTTCAGGCTGTGTTCTGGTTTTGAACATAACCAAAATAATGCTATGGTTTTTAGTCACCCTAGGATTTTTTTACAAAATGAGGTGTGGCAGAATCTGGCCCTTCATCGTTATAATTAATGTAATTTAAATACATGGCAAAGACGTGCAAGTGAACAATTCAGTACTTCGCAAGGACAGAGATACTGAAGATGGTGATTACAAAACACTCTGGGGCACGTGTATAAACTCCAAGTAATCCTTTGAAGGGAGATAACACTAACATATAATGGGAGCAAGGAGATCAGTATTCCCTTTTCACTGTAATACCAGGAAACATCAATGTGCATTGCTGTGCTAAAACAATGTGCGTTGTTTAGCAAAGTCAGAACACAGCAAAAAGGAACAAGATTAGAAGCCCACAAAAGCGTGTGCTGTACACTGATTGGCTGGAAAATGCTTTTGTGTTGCAGCCGAACAGCTACAAACCAGAGACTTATTTCATTACTACCAAACCAGAATGTCAGAATCAGAATTTCTCTCTATTGCCTTGGAGCTAGTTCTTACCACACATCATGGCTTTGCTAGTATGTACAGTAGTCTTTATTTCCTGAAATTTAACAGGCTGTTTCTTCCAGTATTAATTAAGGTCTAGGGTGTAACATATGCCTGCTAAAAATACACTATCTCCTAAGAAATCTTTTCTTCCTACCAGTCCTCTAATCATCTGAACAAAATACTGCTGCACAAAATACTTGGAACCAGCTTCCAGCAGAGTAAACATTGCCATCCTTGGCTTGTAGGAGCTTTGGCTGTGAAGCAGGTAACGGTTCTTTTGAGACCGTGTCCACAATTTTGGCTTCTGTAACCTAGCACAGCCGTGCAAAAGGCTTCTGTTCATGCAGGATTTCAACACTTCCACAAGACAGATCCAAACTTTTTTTTCCCATCTTGCAGGCTTTAATCAGATATTACATCTCTTGATACCCTCTAATCCAGTTGTTAGTCTGGTAAGTGTCATGTGCATTTTCCATGCCTCCACATTGTTTTTCTGTTCACATATATTTACTGGCACTTTTAAATGCCCTTCTAATGTTGTAATTTCCAGTCTCTTTGCTCTGAGTATCTGATGCGAAATGCCCTATTCTTCATTCACAGAAGAGGAAATCATTTCCATATAGCTCCATGAACCACACGGGAAAATACATTTTTATTTGTTTAAGTTTAGCAGTTAACAGGAGTCAAGTAGCATGAAGTTAGGGAAAATCCACGTCTTGAAGTGTAGACTGAGTCTGCAAAACTATTAAAATTTATTTTCCATTGGAGAATCGTGAGGTTAAGCCATTAACTTTGTGAATTTGCAGAGGTTTCCCAGAAGCTTACTCAAATCTAGTGTTTGTACCATGTTAAATCTATTTTACTTATTACCCTAATAGCATAAATGACCACTCATGCAATGGAGAGTGACAAGATATTTCTAACAGTGTTTCTGAAAACTCAGGGTCACTTTGAAACTAGGTAACCTAGGACACAACAGTATTAAAGCAATATTAATTTTGTGAAGCTCATATTCTCTTAGGGGCTTTTCCAGTCATTTGGGTTGATGCATAAACAGGCAGACTATCCATAACAAGCTTTCAGTGGTAAACATAGGGAAGTTTTTAGGAATTTGGCTTTTTGGAGTGTGTGTGGTTTTGTGTTTTTGTTTTCTTTAACAAGGGCAGTGATAATGAACCTAGCAGGCAGCCCAAAGGACAGTGATATTGAGAATGGAAACTCTGGATTTCTTATAGCTATTTTAAATATTTAAGAAAAAAAACCAAGACTTTAGCGTGTTGGTTTACTTTTTATTACCTTGTGTTGGATGTCTGGGCTTCTATACTCACTTCCCATGAATATTTGAAAACAGCCTACTTGTTGCTTCATATTCCACTAGTCAAATGAGATGAGTGCAATTCAAGGAACTCTGCATTTCAGCAGGGAGGAAGCTTGCTGACCCCGCTCTCTTTGTGTCCAGTTCTGGGCTCCCTAGTTCAAGAGAGACAGGGAGCTACTGGAGACAGTCCAATGGAGGGCTACAAGGATTATGAAGGGACTGGAACACCTCTCTTACAAGGAAAGGCTGAGACCTGGGGCTGTTTAGCCTGGAGAAAAGAAGGCTGAGAGGGGATCTGATCAATGTTTATAAATATCTGAAGAGTGGGTGTCAAGAGGATGGGGCCAGTCTCTTCTCAGTGGTGCCCAGTGATAGAACAAGGGGCAATGGACACAAACTGGAACACAGGAAGTTCCACCTCAACATGAGGAGAAACTTCTTTACTGTGAGGGTTCCAGAGCACTGGAACAGGCTGCCCAGGGAGGTTGTGGAATCTCCTTCTCTGGTGACTTTCAAAACCAGCCTGGGCATGTTGCTGCATAACCTGCTGTAGGTGAACCTGCTTTGGCAGGGGGGTTGGACTAGATGATCTCCAGAGGTCCCTTTCAACCCCTACTATTCTGTGATTCTGTGATTCTCTCTCAGCTGGCCTCCAAAACAGCAACAAAAAAATACAGCAAAAGTGCTGTACATAATTAACACATAATACAATTATTTACATTCAGGGGCCTCATACTAGAGGCCTGATAGATACAGACCTCATACTAGAGGTCGGATAGATACAAAGGAGCCTACCTGGTCTGTCAATGCATTTCTGAGGTAAAATACTTACTTTAGAACTTGTAAGGCAGACTTCTTAGCCTAGGACCAAGAAATGGAAAAAAAATTTAGCAAATATTTAATCTAATTTATGCCTTAGAAATCTCATATTAAATCAAGGTCCTTAGAAATTAAAATATATGCTCCAGAGTACTGTGAAGACAATATGAGTCTTTCTTCCCATCTAAAAAAACTTTTCTTGAGGCCTTGAAACTGTAATCACTCCAGTTACAAATTTCTGTGAGAACAGGACCGCAGGTCAGTTGTTTGTCTGAAGATCTCATTTATAAAAGGATGATCAGAAAGAATGATATAGATGCTTTCAAAAATATGCTTGGTTTAAGTCTGCGTGTCAAATTAAATTCTTAACCTTTGAAAGACTCTATGTATAATATTGCATTACAGCATTTTCCGTAAGGTGAGTTCAGACTGCAAAATACTCATCTGAAATTCTCTTTAAGTGTAGGCATCTGAAACCACTCAGGTTGCAAGAGTATTTGAATTACATTTATTTTGAAGTAATTATTTCTTTTCTACAGTAATGCAGAGTCCATAATTGTACTTCTGCATCCAACTGTGGCTTAATTGTAGCAATATGTGCTGGTAGCAAAAAGGGAAAGAGAATTTATTGATGGAGTAAAAGGTATTTGCTATATTGCATCTCCCTCAGCATTTTTCTCAGCAAGGTAGAACTAATGGGGGAATGGGTGACCTCTAAATGTACCTGAACTCCACTACATTCTGAAAGGATCATTGTCCAGAAGGCTGTTTAAGATAATTTCCTTAAAAGGCCATTGGTAAGCACCTAAAACCTCTATTGATCCTGATCCATCAGGAAATACCTTAACTTCTCAGTCTGGGCAACTAAATATTTGCACATTTCTTAGCTGCACATGTTCCCCAAATTGCTTGGAAGTAAGTACATAGAGAATATCTTTCCTGCAAAATATAGGGAAAACAAAATCTCACTTTTTACCAGACACTAGCAAATGCTTGGCACAACAAAAAGATGCCTTTAAATTGATGCTGCTGAGAGCATTTAGCCAGTCAAGAGCATTTTATGAGTTAATTTATTGCATATGTTTTGATAAGGAAAACCAGAAAATGACTGAAGCTATTAAAATATTATCCAGCAGGACAAGATGAAATGGTCAGTTAAAGAATATTCCCAAGCACAAAGGAGAGAGGAAATGCATTATTTAGAAAAGAGTTATTTATACCTGCTGAGGATCTGTCCATAAGGTTTATTTAGACTAGGAAAGCAGTGAATCCCAGTGTACTGAGAGGAATTACTTTTTAAAAGACATTTCATATAACTCTGGGCATGTCTGACTGATGTACAGTCACAAATACATTTAGGAGTGTAACTGCAATTGAAGTACAACATTTTTGCCTTGATGAAGTTTTCAACACTCCCATTCAGCTGATACGTAACCACAGGTGTTATCTTTCTGGTGTACAGTCTCCTGAGTTTTGCTGCCTCCATCAGCCTCTTAGTTGATGTCTAAGCTTATTTTGTCTGTGGAACACAACTCTTTGGTCAAACTGTACACCCACAATGGCAACAAAACTTTCTGGTGTAAGCTGCTGTACATCCCTCTGTGTCTGTCATGACCATGTGTGTGGTGGTGAAGGCACCTTTGTGAGAAGAAGCCCTCTCACCAAAGGCTATGAAGCATCAATTACAACATCAACACATCAGAAGAGTTGTCCTAGCCATGATGCTAGTGGCATTTGCTTCTTTATGAAATTAATTAAACTGTACACTGAGGGAACTGCATCTGCCACCATCCAGCTATCCAAGATCCTGTAGGTATCCAGCTGCACAGTGGGTTTCTTGACTCTACACTTATTCTTTAACTCAAAGACTGTTTTGTCGGGATTACATCAAAAGAAGAACATAATCCACCCTAGCATATCCCACCGGCGAGTGATTTAGGCACTGAAGAACACCAGCTCAGGCCACTGTCCACAGACTTGATATGTAAAAATATTTTTCCCCCTGGCTATTGAGTATAACCAAGTGCAAGTGTTTTCCATGAGAAAGACCTTTCTGACTTAGCAGCCTAACTCCAGGGAAGAACGGAAATCTGAGAAACATCAGCATCTCTTGGCTGTTAGGTCATTGCCCTTCTCTGTTTTGAGTTGTTCTGTCCTTTTCCCCCTCCAAAGCAAACATCCCTAGTAGGGACTATCCCTAAAGAGTGTGCAAGTGCAAGCCAGTTTGCAACACTTTATTTCAAGTCCAGAACTGATCCTGGGCCTGTTTATAAGCCCTACAGTCATAACCTCACCGATTAGTCTGATTGGGCTGCTCAGCAGCAAACTGCATGCAAACAAGGTATTGAAGCCCATAAGTCATTTACAAACCTAATGATCATCTGAAGCATGCTGTTCTCGTTAATCAGCAGTGTTATAAAACATAATAACTTCCAAATACTGAAAAGCTATCCAGTGTGTTGGGGGGTGAGGGGAGAAGCAGGGGAAGGAGTGATGTTAGTGTTGATGGATCAGGAAAAATCAGGTCTTACAATCACATTATTTCAGTTACAATGAGTTACCTCATCTGTTTTATGTCCTTTTGGACTGAGATACGGCCTTTGGAACAGACATGGTTTCTCCTAATGACTTCAGACATAAATTTTAGTAGATTATCTCATTTAGAGCAAACAAGAGACAGAGTCTACAGACTCCCTGCTTCCTCATAAGACCACCGTCTGTAATTCAAAAACATTTCCATTTGCCTTTCAGTAAGTACAGAACATATTTTTTCTCTAATGACACCAGTAACAGGCAGCTGAAAAACTGAGTCAGAGTCAGGGTTCCTAGAATATAAAATAGTGAATGATTTATGACCATTTTTAAATTTGGCTTACAACTTCAGCAGAAGTAAGATGTGCAACAAAGCAAAATGTACAAAAAATAATTATGAATTAAACAGAAAAAAATACAGGAAAGTTTTATGCTAGCAAGAAACTTTGCTACTAAAAGTAAGAAATATGCCTGTAATATTTCTAGTTTAAAAATAGACTCCTGAACTGTTTAAAATTTAAATGAATTAATTTTTGAATTTTCAGATTGGTCCTGATTGTTTTGGTTGCAAGTGAAAACTAGAAGATCATGTAGTTGTAGTTCAAGTATGGCCAGAAAATTTGCAAATTCTTGGCTTCTGGCCAAAAATGTCAAAAATTCAGCACAAGCATATGCTCTGCTAAAAGACTTACTTAAAATACATGCTAAATATATACTAAAATATACAGTAATAGTTGATGCATTCATTATTTATTTAAGGTAAAACAAATTCAACTGCTTGGAATACACCTAGGAAGTTGGGGAGTTGGTTCAAGGTACTGCTTCAGGGAACAATTAATTATTTATACTAAGTGAAAACAGGCCTGGAAGAGGCTGGATGAATCTGTTGCCATAATATCTGATAAACTGATAGTTAAGATTATCCTTTGGGAAATGGAAGATAATTTCACACTGTAAGGTCGTTAACTGTTTGGGATATCTTCTTGAGGCATATTACCTCATACAAAATCTCATTAAAAACACCTTTCAAGACTTTAGCTCTATCTATTCCAAACCAAATCCCTTATTTGGCTGGAAATCCAAACCCAAGATTTAAAACCAAACATGCCTGCAAACACATTCACTTGGCTCTTAGTGGTGGCTAATTAACATGTTGCTAGAAATGTTGGCATGGTTTGTATCCCCAGGAGCTACAGATGCATTTTTAAAGGTGTTTAGGCACCTGAAGATGCAGATAGGAAGCTGCCAAAGTTTTAATCATTAGGCACCTCTTTGCATCTTTAGATGCCTAAACACCCTGAAAAGCTTGGCCCTGAGAGCCATGCTGCAGGCTGTCAGCCACGGGCCTGTTTCACAGGGGTTTTTTTCTGCTAGTTTTATTTATCTTCTTGGACAAAACAGCTACCTATATCCTCTTGAAGTTAACCTGATTCATTTATGTGAAATACTTCATCATGGATTTTGCCTACATCACATGGATGACTAGCAGTAACAATGTTATCCATATCATGTTTGTATATCCATATATATCCATATATTTATATTTGTATATCCATATATTTATAGCCATCAAGCCACCTGCAGTTTCTGGGGTTTGGAAATGTCAGGTGCTTTTCACATTCAGTGATCCACAATGGAGCTTCATTTGTGCTTGGATAATAATCCTGGGTTATCCTTCTTGGTTATAATACAGTTGATAAGCAACTTCGGAAATATTTTTTCTTGGATCAGAAACTGCAACAAGCCACCAATTTGCTCCTTATCTCATGTGAGGTTTTCAAACCTGTAACTGCATCTCGTATTAAGAAAGACGATGATCACCAATGAAATGCTATCACAGATATCAAGCCTAGAAGAGGGAAGACTTGGAATAGAAAGATCAGGTTATCTTGTTTCTTTGCTCTTTTTTTGTCCCTTTTTTTTAATGATTTTGACAGCCAAGCATAGACACCTAAGGAAGGAACTAACCTTGTAAATAAATGATCTTTGGGCAGAAATTAGTCTTTTAGAGAGTCTGATGTGACTTACAACTTGTGCTCAGAATGATCTGTGCTTGGTATTTGCTTGGCCCTCTCCTTTCCACGCTTGCTCTTACGCTGTGGCAACCAGTACAGCATCAGTCACGCCTGATGAAAACACAGAGACTTGGGAGGTTTCTATATGAAAGTTAACAGGGATATTTTGAACTTTCTCTATTTCTTTCCACTGCCCTTTTCCCTTCCACCAACAGCAATTCTCTTTTGCCCCTGCTCAGTGTATTGGGTACTTAAGAAAGGATGGCCGTATCTATCACTAACGAAACAATAACTCACGTTTTACTGGAATGCTCTATTTCACTCTGAATCTCTTAATAAAAATGAACGACAGTTTATAGTGTTATGACAGATAAAACATTAACATCCCTCTCTGCAGACTAAGCATTATTTTCAGTGTGTGTCACTTTACTTTCCCCTAAGGTTTACTGGCTTTTGGTACTGATCATGACTGATACATTGGTTATATGCAACATTAAACCTGTGCTTTGCCTGTTTCTGGTAAATGACAGCCACTCCTGTTCCAAATGGTAAAACTTAAATCAGAGTTTCTCTTCATCCACACCATCACTCCTTTCACAGATCTAACGCTACACATAAAAAGATTCCTTTCTTCCCTGACTGGGCTGCCTAAACTGTAATCACTTCAAAGGCAAAATTCAATGGAATTAATAGTAATTTGAGGCTGTGGCAGATGATGGCCTAGATTAACAGTCCACTTAAATCTTTAAATGTCTCCGAGCATTCAGGACACATATGCTGCTTCTTTGACATTCTCACAGCTACTGTATTTGCCACTGACAGCTGAAGAATTCCTTAAAACCTCCAGTAATTTTCAACCTTCACATGCTGCCACAATCCTTTACATTTCATTTCTCTTCTAGAAGGACTGTTGGCTCAGAGGCAGAATTAACTACCATTTGTAAGGGGGAGAAAATATAAAAGTGTCTTTCCTTGTAGGAAAATAATGCTCTTCAGTGGTATCATGTCCTAAGGGTGACTTTGTACTGAAGACTGAAAACTGATTTGTTTGCATCCCAGGTGATTGCCATAAGCAACCAGTTCTGGCAGACTCCTCAGCTCATCTAGGTGTTGAAATGGTAGATGATGCTGGATTTCACAGCAGGTGTCCAGTGAGTGCCATATAAAGGATCTGCCTGGGTACAGCTGTGTTGGAAGGCTTCATTTGTGTTTGCAGAGAGTGTAATATCTCCATATGAAACCCAGAAGGAACATATGGTTCCTGAAGGAGAAGCAGGTCTGTGAAGGCAAAGGAGGACCAACAACCATTTTGTAAGTTTGAGAGGTTATGCTAGAGAACAAGACTCCAATTTCTTTATGTAAACCACCACATGCTCCACAAAAGGGACTCAGAGTGCCACGCATCACCTTGTGCTCAGGTTCTTTCTTCTGCAAGGATAAATTCACTTCCAAAGAGTCAAAACATGGATGTGAATCTGAATGCGTTGTATCCTAAAAAAATAAACCGATGGACTAATCATTGAAATATGAGGTTTTCTTCCTGATTTTATTCGTTGTTTGCTTTTGTGAGCAATGAGTCAGCTAGACTTAGATAACAAACTTCAAGACAGGGTTTACTGGTGTAAATCCAGAGACAGAAGTTTTCCTACCGACTATGCTTAGAGCAATAACAGATAAGCTGTATCAGAAGGCATGACCCCATCAGTGTAAAACAGTTCTTTCTTAGAAACTGACTGATGACAGAGGAAATATACATAACTTCTGTCCTAACCTTTGCTGCATCAACACAACATCCATCAGAGATGTCTTTGCACAAAAATGCAAGACTAACTGTATATTGTGACTGACTTTTGCCTTATAAGTGCATTCAAGAAAGTAGTCAAGTGATAAGCCCCACCTCTACTTGGAATTTCTGCCTAGTTTTGTGGTTCCCCATGTAGTATAATGTTGTGTTCTTGAGCATCCTATATTGAGAAAGCCTTTCTATGAATTTTCGGTTACCGTATAGGATGTCTTTGGCATTCTAGTGGGCTGTGTAGTACCTAAAAACCATGCACAGTGTATCTGTCCTTCCGTTGCTCAACAGTAAAAGACTACACAGGATGTCTTGATTTATCTTCTTTAAACATTCATTATTGGGCATAATTGCCATATCTCTTATTTTCATTCCCCTGAGCAGCCCATTTTAATCTCCTACCATATGGAAGCGATTGCAAGCCATCAACAGCAAAGGAAAACCTGAGATGGATTTGCACTGGGATAAAATGCATCTGCTCTAACGTAACTGTAGTCATTTCACTGCAGAATGACATAATCCTGGATTGTGTTAATAGCATAAATCAGTGTTTTAGACTGAGGAAGAAGATATTCGCAGCCCCCTCTATGTAAAGTTATTGATCAGATAAAGATAACAATCACATTTGGTGATGACTTGCCTAGCATATGCCTTAGTTCTGCACATTGAACTTCGACAGAGCCAAATACTTCTCTATCAAACAGCAAACTCTCTTTTGTGTTCCAGGATGTCATTTTTTATTATATTCTGAATTCATGTCTTATTTCTCCAAAGCGTTCAAAATAGCCACCCTCTTGAGGTCCAAGGCTTAATACCTCATTAAATTACAATCACAGTAAAGTCCTCAGGGTTACATTTTGAGGTTATCAGCTCTATGTTACTGGCCTGCATTCCAAAGTTACAATGTATATTCTGAAAAAAAAGTTTGACTGAAGCAAGCAGCATGATAATCTCTAACAGCAATAACCTCTTATTATCTTCAAGGGCCCTGTGTACATGGAACTAGGAGGAAAATAGAAGAATTGCCAGAAATTTTGGCCAACTTCTCACTCACAGTAGATATGGGGTCAAATTAAGTTAAATAATCCACTAAACTTAGTTTTCAAAAATCTGTAGTACCACTTCCTTGAAATACTATGGATGTTCTTGTCCTAAACTCAGTTTCCTCACTTGCCTGCTGACCAAGAAGCCTGGGCTAAGAATAGGCTAGACAGGACTCTGTGAAGAAAAGACCACAGATATCCGAATTATCAGGCAGCCAGGGACTCAATACACAAGTTCTGTAGCTAGTGGTAGGTGCTACAGTGTGTAGGTACGCAGCGAAAAAGAAGAGGACTAGGAAGGAAGACAGGACTTGGATCTCCCATCATCTGCTTTACTTACAAGTATGTTCCCTGACCCTGCTACAAGATGCTCCTGCTAGCATTCCTCCAGACCGATACATTTCAGTACCAGTGACTGGGTGCCAGCTGGTACTTCTTGGCCTTGGGACCAAAAGCCATGACAAACAGCAAGTGACAAACAGCAGAAAGAACTCAGAGAGTCAATCCAGTCCCGGATGACTTAGGAGCACCTTTGTGCAGGAAACTGGCCCGGCTCAAAAAAAAAAAAAAAAAAAAAAAAAAAAAAAAAAAAAAAGAAAAGAAGCAGGCTGATCCAGGCTGTAGCTGTTCTTCAATAACCACATTAGGACACTGAACCATATTTCTTAAGAAGTTCGTTTCCTGGAGGCATGACTGCCCCATTCTGTTACATTTAGCAGTTTCCTGATAGCCTTGGAAATGGTCATAACAGCTGATTCTATGAAATCACCTAGGGGACTCTACAGGAGACATTTTTATACATTGTAAATATTTCCATGCACTGGGAAGTAGCTGAAATGCACAGTTCTATAAAATATTGACCTTGTTTACTTCTGGAGAGCTGTGTCAGGAATTCTTGAACTAGGTAACAAGGCAATGGTATGTCAGATAATCCCTTAATTAGTTTAGAGGGTACAACTGCAATATATCGAATACATACTGATAAATGAAAAAGCCTGTCTTGAGGTTTCCTAAGTATGTAAGATCTATATATTTGCCACACAGTTAATTTAAAATTACTTCTAAAGGACTATGTTGTTCCAGGGAATGTTTAGGTATATTAGTATAGCTTTAAAAGGCTAAATCTAACCTGAAAAATGTTGAAACGTTTCTTGTGTGCACTGGGGACATTTTTCAGCTCTGAGGACTCACATACATTCCCTCTCCCATTGCTTGTCATTTATGGGAGCAGGCTGGAAACAGGTAAATTTAAGCTCTCTGCTGGACATTACAGAAGAGCAGGGTACATCTTGAAACCTCAGAGACCTATATGCCTAATATCAAAGAGCATCCACATATACAACAGCAGGTTTCTGACTAGGAAACGGTTTTGACCGAAGTTATTTTATTAATAGTTATATGGTCATTGCTCAGTGTAGTACTTGCCAATTTTTTTCATCTGACTCTTTGCCCTCTTAAATCTGAGGGTTTCTGAAGCCCACATCCCTCCTTCCAGCACAATAGCCTAACCACTAGACTACAAACCTTCTAGGTATAATATTTTCTTCCCCAAAAGAGGCTTCATTGCACAAAAAAAGGTGCCTTCTCCTTTACTAGCAAAATCCAGGCATTTGAGCAGTTCAGCTGGATGCCTAGACTGAATTACACCAAATTCTACTTCAGCTGCATTTTCATCAATGAAGTCTTTCAGTGGTAGGTAGGTATACATATATACATGTGACATGCCAGGTGTTGGATCATCACTATGGAATATGGAGAATATTAGCATTCACAGAGGCTGAGATATACCCTTATGCATTGCCTTATTTATAGTTAAAGTCCCTGTTCCCAGTACTTGATGGCTGTTTTCCTGTTCTGTGGTTGCACAAGTTCAAAGTATATATTTGCATACCTATCAAACCTGCAACAAATTTTATCGCAAAAAAAAAGTTGTTACGAAAAGGTTGGGGTTTTTTACCAAATCACTTAGGATTAACCTGGTTTCTGTTAATGTCATTCAGTGAAAAGTTTATAGTGACAAAGACCGTGTTCATGACCTTTACTGTTTAAATGAGCATTTTGAGAGCACCAGCCGTGTTGCAGCTGAAAAGATGTTCTGTGCATTTACCTGAAAATTTTATCCAGTAATGAACTCGTCCATAAAAAAGAGCAGAGTGCTGTTTTGCCATATGGACATGGCGGTGGTCTTTCGCTTTTTAATACAAGGCAGGGCTTAGAGCAAGATGACATACGCCCAGCAGTATAACAAAACCACAGAGTGAACCACACACCTTCATATGTTCTAACAGTTTGTAGGAATGTAATGAACATGACTACAGAGCTTTTAACTGCCTCAGGCCCTCTAGTAGGAACTCAGAATACATGGAAACAACGAGATGTCAGAAAGGAAACTGTACTTGTTTTTGAAATAGGAATGACTTTTCTAACTGTCTTGTACATATAACATCTGAGAATTTCTTACACGCTGCAAAAATGTTAAAATGCATGGCCTTCTGTGGGCTGAACAGTAACGGAGTCTGACAACACATTATAAAACAAAGCTTTATTGAGGCAGTAGGAAAGATGAGCACTGAGCAACTCACCCAACCGCTGATAGCAAACACAGGAGCATAAGCAATGCCATGGCTCTGGTGAACTGCCAAGGACACTTGGTGGGTCATCTGGCAGCAATGGCCAATCCTGAAAATGCCTTTTGAATGCAGGTAGGAATCACGCTGCTCCTTGGCTCCACCAAGGGTAATGTTGGGAGAAACATACCTTACATGAATAATGTCAGTGGAATCCTGATGGCACTACTGATTCTAGTCAAGGGCAGGGTGTCAGGATGCAGGGTGTCACCTTCTTTTTATTAATAGATACTTTTTATATATGTAAATATACATTAGAAATTTTTATATAATGTATTTATTACATGTTATATTTATATAATATACATCTAAGGCTTGAGAATATGTTTTTGAACTTCTGCACCACAAACATAATCTTAAAAGTTACTCAAGTAGTCCTTTTCAGCTAATCAGATGCAAAACTTGGATATTTGTGTTAGTGGTATTTATGTTATACTCACCATGTACAGTGATAATGTTAACAAATAATTGTCATAAGTATTTTTCATTCTTTCTCTATTATAAATATGGCTGGAATAAAATTATTTTTTCATTGGTTTCTTTCTTTTCTTCTCTTTTCTTCCATCAGCTTCCTGAAATGATAAGTTCAGAAAGGGGAGTTACTGCAATGACAGAGTTGTTCTGTATCCTTCTTTATGAGGCAGATCTGTTGTCATATAGAAGAGCAAATTTTAAGACAATCATCTAAAACTCTCTATTCATTCTGCCAGCCTCCCTGTAATTACTGCTAATTGCACTGTTTCAGAAATTGATGGAGCGTTTTAAGAAAGGGAAGCAGAGAAGGAAAACATCATCTTCAGCAAAGCTCATGGAATATAAAGACTATCTTTGCCTACACGGCACATGAGGCAGTGCAATGCTGAGAGCCTGCAGTATGGTCTGTTACTTAGAGGACACGCTGCCATTTACTAAATTAGTCCAATTATTATTATTCTCTGTGGTGTGCAAATGTGGTATGTTCTGTTATCTGAGTGTGGAGGTANACTTATTAACTTCCATACATTCAAAACACTCTCTAACATAGAGGGCCACACCACCGCCCTTTCTATCTTGCCTATTCCGCTTATAGAGCTTATAGCCATCCATTGCAGAACTCCACTCATGAGAGTCATCCCACCATGTTTCTGCAATGGCGACTACGTCATAGCAGTCGTGCCTCACAATGGCCTCTAGCTCCTCCTGTTTGTTACCCATGCTACGTGCATTAGTGTAGATGCACTTAAGCCGGGCTAGTGACTTCTTTCCAAACAATGGCCTGCCACCCTTTTGTTCAACTTTGGCGGGTCCAGTTTTATCCCCTGGGGGGATAGAACTAGACTAGACGCTAGACCTTAGGACTAGCGTCATTATTAAAAGGTCAAGCACATATGGGTGCTGAAGAGCAAGTTAAAGATTGAAAGGATGTACTAGGACTCAGAATATGACTGTCAGAACACAAATCCCTGCAACAAAGATAAAGTTACCCCTGAAGTTAGTTTGGCCTCTTCTACCAACTTTTACTGCTCCTACAGCTTTGTCAAGCTGCCCTTGATCCTTATTTAAGGAAAGTTACATCATGGTGTTTCCTCTATTTCCTTTAAAGAACTCATTAAACCAGGTAGCAGAGAACTGATGTTGGCATGCCTCTAGAGAGTTGATTTCCATGCCTTGAAACTCAGCTTTAAGACCTAGACAGCAGGTGATACACAAGAGAAACAGATCCCATGGCTGCAACTTCCTATCCTATATGATGTGGAAATAGGTGTTAGCAGATCAATTTCAGATCAATAGCATTGAGTACAGAAGTAACATGATCACTGACTAGTTGCTCCTTTTTACAACATATCTAATTAGGTGCCTTTTAACTTCTATGTTAACTACTATGAAAAAAAAGCCCTGGTGACAGAGGATACAGAGAAGGTAGAGTTACTTAATGCCGCCTTTGCTTCATTCTTTACTAAGACCAGCCCTCAGGAATCTCAATTCCTGGAGGTAAGAGAGGTAGTCTGGAGGAAGGAAGACTCCACTGGTCAGTGAGGATGGCATTACAGATCATTTAGGCAAACTGAACACTCATAAATCCATGGGCCTCAATGGGATGCATCCATGAGTGCTGAGGGAGCTGCCTGATATTACTGCTATGCAATTGTTGTTGTCTACCTTGACTTCAGCAAGGTTTTTGACACTATCCCCCATAACATCCTTATAGGTATACTTATAGGTAACCTCAGAAAGTGTGGGTTAGATGAGCGGGCTGTGGGATGGATTGAGAACTGGTAGCTCAGAGGGTTGTGATCAGTGGTGCAGAGTCCACTTGGAGGTTTGTTGCTAGTTGTGTTCCCCAGTACTGGGTCCAGTCTTGTCCAACATCTTCATCGATGACCTGGATGAAGGGATGGAGTGTACCCTCAGCCAGTTTGCTGATGACATGAAACTGGGAGGAGTGGCTGTGCTGCCATTCAGCAAGACCTGGATGGACTGGAGAGTTGGGCAGAGGGGAACCTCATGAAGTTCAACATGGGCAAGTGTATGGTCCTGCATCTGGGAAGGAATAATCCCATAAACCAGTACCAGTTGAGGTTTGACTTGCTGGAAAGCAGCTCCACAGAGAAGGACCTGCAAGTTCTGGTGGACAATAAGCTAAACATGAGGCTGCAAGGCCAATGGTATCCTGGGGTTCATTAAGAAGAGTGTGACCAGCAGGTCAAGGGAGGTTCTTCTCCCATTCTGCTCTGCCCTGGTGAGGCCACATCTGGAGTACTGTGTCCAGTTCTGGGCTACCCCAGTTCAAGAGAGTCAAGGAACTACTGGAGACAGTCAAATGGAGAGCTATGAGGATGATTAAGGGACTGGAACATCTCTCTCTACAAGGAAAGGCCAAGAGACCTGGGGCTGTTTAGCCTGGCGAGGGCTGAGAGGGTATCTAATAAATGTTTATAAATATCTGAAGGGTGGGTGTCAAGAGGATGGGGCCAGTCTCTTCTCAGTGGTGCCCAGTGATAGAACAAGGGGCAATGGACACAAACTGGAACACAGGAAGTTCCACCTCAACATGAGGAGAAACTTCTTTACTGTGAGGGTGACAGAGCACTGGAACGGGCTCCCCAGGGAGGTAGTGAAGTCTCCTTCTCTGGAGACTTTCAAAACCAGCCTGGGCACGTTGCTGTGTAATCTGCTCTCGGTGAACCTGCTTTGGCAGAGGGGTTGGACTTGATCTTCACAGGTCCCTTTCAAGCCTTACCATTCTGTGATTCTGTGATACCGTGACAGGTAGTGGGTAAATTGGCTATATCGGAAGAGCACGAGTATACTTTTTGCACCAGTTGACGAAGAAAAGTAAGAGCTGCAGGTAATTGATGTAATATATTGTACATGTCTAAGTTAAAAAACTTTAGAAAAGTGTTCAGCTGTTTATATCTTCATTGCGGAAGCACTGGCCTAAATTCAGCTTAGAAGGACTGTGTTTGATACTAATATAGTGTTTGTGGTGGGTATTTTTGTTAGAATCTAGAAAAGAGATTTAGGTATACATCCAGCCTCTAAATCACAGTAAGAGGATTTGAACAAGCAACACAGCTGCACTTTGCCTGTATGCTAGGTATGACGCTATTCACAGCTTCTTTAACAAGCTTATTTTAATCAGGAGCAAATAGTAGAAGTTATTTTAAGCAGAGATATCAATGTCAAAATGCATAAGTTCACGTTTTCAAAACAACCCCCTAAACCTTGTTTTGTAGTACTCCTACCCAACTGAAACTGCATATGCTAGTTTATCGGTGAATTCATTCACAGCTGCATGACTGTATCTTCACCAATCAATGCTTTCCTCCGTTTTGAAAATGTGAAGTCAGCACCCAGAAATCATGAAAAACTGAAAGTAGGCCATGGAGATAAGCATCCCAGCCTGGCACAGGGACGTGCCACCAATGACAACACACATGGCAAATGCTGAGGTGATTACCCTTCCTTCAGGCCTGAGAAACGTGCACAACCTGGAAGCGTAGGACTTCTGTGAGAGAGCTAAGTGACATGGCATCTGTACCTTTTCAAAGCACTGCCTGTTTTCGTTTCCCAGCCGCCAGCGCTGCAACAAAGGCAGTTAAATAGCGCAGCAACAATCTTCTTGTTCTTTATCTAAAACAAAACAAAACAAGAACCCCTTCCAATTAGAGAGATAAAACTCTTTCTCAGCTTGTATAGCATTCCCTACCTCAAACCTTGCATAATTGAAATTATCTATCAACATCCTGAAGTCTCATTCACAACAAAAGTAATTATGGGAAACAATGAGGAAAGGGTTTTTCATTTCGTTAGTGCTCTTTGGTTTTTGCTTTTCTGGAGAGGGAAGGATGCAAGCAGAAAGAAGCTTTTTCTGTTTATTTTCTGAGTTGATAGCAGCCATGTGACTACAGATAGTACAACCCCAACTGACTAATAATCTCTGTTAAAAAGTCAGACCTGTTGGCTCTGTGCAGTATGTATCTATGTGGATCCTGGTAGACTCAGGGCACAAGTCTGCCTGTGAATGTCTGAGTAGACATATGTTAAGTAGTATTACCTGGTAACATCTGCCATAATAATTAGATCCTGCCCGAAGACTAGTAGTGTCTCCTACAACAGCTGCTCTGATTCTGTTCATATAAGAAGGCAGTCATGCAGAGGAAAAGGTTACCTGATTTCTTTTACAGGTTGTCAGGGGTAGCAGGTTCCTTTAAGAGGAGCCAAGGGCTACAAAAGCTTTCCTTCATAAATTCATGCTGGACCTCTGTAATTAGTTGCCTAGCAGCCTCCACAGCAGATAGTGAGCAGCTGGCTTGTAAAAGGTCACTTGCTGGCTAGAGCTGGTCCTGGAAGGGGGAGATGTGAAAAGACAGAGCAGGACAAGGAAAGATTCAGTTGCTTGCTCCATGGGTAAAGTACAGCTGTAGGAAAAAAAACATGGATGTAAGTGCTTGCAGCTAAAATTTATAGTTTTGGGAGAGGAAGCCAGGAAGAAGGGTTTTGTTTTGGTCTGCTGCACTCTTAATTAGTGAGATGCTTGAAAAGGAAATTCAGTGACTTTTGTCCTTGCTTCTGATTAGAAGAGGATAGTCAGTAGCCAGAGAGAGGGAAGTAAAAGCTTCTGGCAAAAGGAAAGCTATAGAACTACCTGCTCTAGAGGATAGCAGAGCTCCAGCAAAGCATTGGTTATGGTTACCTGAGAGAGAAATCTGGAGATAGACATTTTGCATTGGCTTCCCAACTGGGCTCACAGAAACTCAGTTTGTCTCAAGCAATAAAGCCTTTGGCCAATCTATTTACAAAAATCTATGGACTAGACCTGCATGGAAATTTTTTCAGCAGAGAACATTCCATTTCTAAAAAACTGCATCCAGATCTTCTAACTAGCAAGCTTTAGGGCTTTTATCAACCAGTACATACTCTTCTGTAGGACTGACAGCCCTACAGTCTGGTGAGCTCCTTCTTAAGCAGGCTCTGTCTAGGGTGTCTGCGTTTATTTATTTATTATCCAGTTTGTTAAAAATCTCATTACTCAGAAGATTTTACTTACTAGCTGCAGTGGACTTTTTTACCCCTTAATGAAGAATAGGTTTTTAATCTCCAGGTTCCTGATTTCAGGTTCTGTATAATGGCTTTTTCTTTCCTCTTAATGCTGACCTCTTTGAGGTCTCTGCCCAGAAATTATAATTACTGAAGCATTGAGCCAGTAGGCAGACACTTGTGTATATAAAATGCTAAGCATGTATTCAGATGCTGTCCAGTGGGTTCTAGAGGATACCAGAGAAAATGTTGGGTCTGACACAAACTTATTATTCTGATATCTTTTTCTGCCTAGTCCATTCTCTCTTGCTTTCTTCACCATTAGTTAACCCTACACAGCTAGTAACAGACAAGAACTTGAGCATGTTGGAAGAAGAAAGGAGGGAAGAGAAGCAATGACAGCAAAGCAAGGAAACAAAGCATGTATATGAAAGACCAGGGAATTAGGGTCTTTAGGGAACAGTGAACTGCACTAACCTAAGTAATTAGCAGATGAGAACAACGTCCATTTTTGCTGTTCATACAGTTGCACCCAATGGTGTGATGGAGGGAAATAAGCTGTGACTGTTTGGATAATGACTGGAAGCTGCAGCAAGTTAGAGAGCAATGGTGGGAATCCAGCCTGGAGGCTCCTTCCAGAACAAAGCAGGCAGTAAATACTTGCTTTGGCTTACGTAGCACAGGTGCTAGAACTTCACAGAGAGTAGTTAACAAATGCATCTAGCTGGTGCCTCTTCTTTCTTTATTTCTTTTTTTTTAATTAAAGGCAAATATACCTTTTAAGAAAATGGTAAGAATGTTAGTAAGAAGAATAGAAAGCATTTGATGTAAAAAAAGCTTGATGATGGTTCTCCTTCACTAGTCTTTCAAAACAAGTGATTTGCCTTATGTTTTTGCAAATTAAAAGGTTCTGTACTCTGACCTTAGTTCCCTTTTTGCTTTTTTCCCTGAAGTAATGTTTTCTATATGATAATTTTCTTTCCCTGGTAGTACATTATTTGACCTGAGATGCATACTCAATAAGGGACAGACAAGAATAAGAAAAAAAGATCAGAAATTTTCAGATATTTTGAAGGATAAAGACAGATGCACACCTAGTGGAAGACGTCTGTTTTGCTAGTTCTTGCTTATCTGTTACCTGTAGATGTGTTGTCTTTGTCATATCTGTGCTTACATTTAATTACTTCTGAACTCCTCCAATGTTTACTTGTGAAAATACTTAATCTCCTTTTTTAGATCTTCTGTTCAAATTATTTCTTTTAAATTAAGCCTGAACCATGTTAGTGTTCCAGCGTGTTGACCTTTAACTGCGTGCATTAGTGATAATGAATGCATCAGCATCGCCAGTCACAAGAAATCACTGCTGTAGGAGCAGAAAGGCTTCAATTTTCCCCCTGAAACAAGAGAAGTAGGATGTTGGGGTTGTTTTTTTTAATCAGAATAACAGCAGAAATAACAGGTCTGTAATTATTAGCTGGGAGGTGCTAACTACTACCTTTCCATGCCCTTTTCGTCATTTCTTTTCATTAGCTGTTTACAGTAAAATGGTAGTGAAAAATGGCAGCATATGGCAGTAGGCAAGAGAGAGGAAACACAAGTGAGGGAATGTACTAAGGCAAAAATAAGTAAAAGTCAAATCTATGCTGCTGGGTCATTTTCTCTCATCTCTCTGTGAGGTTAATTAACAGCAAAATATGCCTTACATACACTAATGTGCCCACTGAGCCCCACAGTAAATGATTCTGTCTTCATCCATTAAATTACAGGAATAGCTTGTGTTTCTCACCCTTGAATTTTAACTGGAGCTGGTGAAACAGAAAAACAAATAAATGGGACTTCAAACTGAGCTTCAAAAGTAATTTGGATCTTCAAAATGTGTGACTTGGTGTACATGTGAGTCAACAATACGATGTTGTAGTACATGACTTTGCAGCTGCAAAAGAGATGACTTGTACTCCCTTTTTAAAATTATTTTAGAGACCAAATGCTGGATACCATAACAAAGTTGTTTCCTTGGTTGAGCCTGAAAGGGAAAAACTGCTTTAATTCTCAAATTCTGTAGCTTTTGTTTGTGTTATCTGCTACATTTAATTTCCTTTGTAAATAAATTCTTGGGCTTATTACAAGAAAAATAAAATGTGTCCTGTTTTTAACTCAAAGGGTCAAGGAGTAGACCATGGTTTTTAGTGTTAAAGAGATGTTTTTTCTGCTGTTGACACATGGGTAAAAGTGACAGTTGTGTTGCTGGTGGATGAACTGCTGTGCTTTGATTAGCAGATTATGGGCAGTCTTGGCAGAGTCAGTAAATGTGACAGTAAGAGATTCTAGCTACAGCAGAGTACAGTTTTATAGGACACAGTGCCAAATACCTGAGGGATGAAGGAACATGCATTCAAGTTCCCTACTGAGACTTTGGATCTTATCTAGGACATATCCTATAGTAGGACAAGCACTGGAAAGGAGCACTCTCTTGGATGTGGCACATAGTCTGGTCTCTTTTTTTTCTCTCTCTCTCCTTCCATGAAAAGGTGGATCTGGAGTGTTTTCTGGAAGAAGTGAATCTGATATCATTGCCATAACTCTACCTGTGCATTCTGTCTATAACAGAGTTCCTTGCTTCAGGGAGTATGTGCTAGTTTGTTTGAGCAGAGTGAAGGCCTTATTTGTTCTCTGTCTCTTATTTTATTAAATGCTCTGATATATATTTGGAACAAAATGCTTTATTATAAACTTTAGTCTGTCATAACCTGTTATTAATAACCTGGAATGGTAATACTGGTAACCTCACTACTACTTATTTCTTTCTCTATTATCCATGTGTACAGGCATACATGTATGTTATTATCCAAGCATTTCTTTTCTGTATTTCTGGTTACCATTTGTTTTTACTACTGAATGAGTGCTCAAATATTCCTTCCTTACTCATCAACACAAAACTCCCATTGACTTTTTTCCCAGCCTCTACTTCAGCAGATACTGGCCTTTTGAGCCTAAATGTTAAGCTATGTAAAACAACATATTCTGTGTTTGACTATGACTGAGGCCTACTGGATTGAGCTCTTGTCTGGTAGTATTTTTGTGTCTGTGTTGTTATCTCCATGTAATCATTCTAACTGAGGTCTGACCTGATTTACTTAGCTGTCCAAATCCACATTATTTTCTGAAATACTTTGTTTCATAAAAGAAATAGAACTGCTGAATTAGTGTCTCTCAAGTATTGAGAATCTATGTTTCTAAAACATGGGATTTTGTTTTTTAACACGTGACCAAGACAGGAGAGGGCTTCCTACCACGTCGCACATGCAGAACTGTTAGGTACTTGATCATCACCTGATGCTAAAATAGAGCAGTCCAGAGAGTTCTTAGGAGAGCTAGATATTTTCAGAAAGCAATTATTTCCCAGCATTTACTCTATGCAGCTTCCATTTCAAGGGCTAAAAATAACAGAAATGGGTAGAGAGAACCTGGTCAGCTTGATGCCACTGTGGGGCAGCGGGGAAGTCTTTGCTGTGCCACGGACTCCCTGTGTTGGGAGAAAGGTACAGCAGCAAAAGAATAGCGTGCTGGCTTTTAAACCCGAGTCTGTTGTCATATAAGAAAAGAGGAAGAAAGCCAGATGCCTTTAAATCCTGACCACAAACTGTGGACTGTCTTACTTATGTTTTCAGCTACTAACATTAATACGAACATATGATAACTTCAGCATTGTTGCTGCTGTGCTTTTGGAGCGTAATTTATCAAATGCTGTATTGAGGTCCCATGCTATCACTTGATTTAAGCATAATGAAGAACAAAGGCAGATTTTGGGTTGGTCTGACTGATCTATCTCCTAATGGTGTGGCTGGGTAAGATGCAGACTAAGGCTAGTTTCACTCTGTGCATATGATGATTGGAGTAACATAGATTAAACACGACTTTCCATTGGCACAGCGATTGTGCTTGTGTGCAGGGGTGATATCCTGATTCCAGTCTATCAAAGTCTCTACCCAGGTCGATTATGCCATTATGCTGCTTATTTATTTGTGGCCACTCTTGAGCGTTGTCAAAGGCAAACTCTCTGGTATGTAATAAGATTCCTTGCTTTCCCAGGGGAATCCACTCAGATAGTCCAGAGCTCTGGTAAACCTCCTGAACGTTGCTTTATTTTATGTGGTTTTGTCTCCTCTTTCTTAACTACCCAGAGTCAGTAGCTGCCTGGTGTTGTGGTGTCAAAAATATTCCTGTATTAACTACCTGCACAACAAGGAATGTTTCCCTTAGGCTGCTGCATGGCACCAGCTACTCAACGGTCAGTGGACAGGGGAGCACAAATCCCATCTTACTGCTCTGGACAACTCAGTCGGAGAAATGCCGCTGCTTTTCATACACATGCAGTGGGCTCATGTCTCTGCTAGGCTGGGTATCTCTGCACTGTAACCCTTTGCAGAGTATCAAAAGTTCTGAGACTGTGCCTTGACTGTCATTCTCTAATGGGGACAGATCTCTGGCGATGTTATATAACTGTCCGTAAAAGAAGTAAACAAAAACCAAAATGTTACAAGTTTCCCACTTCATTTAGAGCTAACTTCATTCAAGCTGGTGGACTCGAACTTGAATAAGGCTGATTCTTCTCTTGCCTACACTTCCTTATTTGTATGAAACTAATATTTTTGCTGTTCTCAGACAAAATTTCAGGTAAAGATGTTCTTTCAGTACTGCTACCAGCTCTGAACACCTCACTTACCTGTGTCCTTGTGCTTTTCAGCAGCCACAAAGTGGACAACACCATGCATGCATTGAACTCAGAACATTTGGTTTTTATTCTGATTTTCCCTCGAGTTTGGGCAATACAACCAAGTAACAGGATTTCTGTCCAGTAGAGCAATATTGCTATGTTTTCTGATTTGTTCAGTAGATTGATTTGAGTGGCACTGATCGGTTTTTCTTATTATAAATGTGAGGCATGTTTGTTTAACAAGTAATAGAATGGCAGATTGAAAAAAAAATCCTCTTCAAAAGCATTGATTTTGTGTGTGTGTGTGTGGTTTCCCTTTCACCTTACCACCCTAAAACAAAACCCCCTTTTATTGTAAAGGTATTAGTATGCATATGCAAACTTAAAGACAACCGACCTCTAAAGTGAAATAGGAGAGGCAGGAAAAGGTTCTTTATAGAAAAGACATATAAGTTCTGTTTTATCTACACATCATAATATATTTATTTTATGGTTTCGGGGAGTGTCAATAGGAAGGTTTGTCTTTGCTGCAGAGTCGTCTGCATCCCTGTAAATAATTTAATTGAGCTGTGAATATTCAGCGATTGAAAACTAATTACTTTGTTGCTTAATTTGAGTACCGCCTGACTGCTTTGGAGTTGTGGGCAATTTAACAATGTAGATAGTACGTGAACACAGAATGTTAAACAGTGACTGGGACAGAGTTAAAAATTAAAAAATAACTCTCCTACAGTTTAAAAGTACACCATTGACTGGGATGTTTGTACCATCCAAGGGCTTTATGCAGACAGCTTTATGCACAGTGCTTTCTAAGATATCTATGGGAATATTTTTATACATCATTAAGTAATTGCTTTTCCCTCCCCACAGCATTTTGTAATCATTTTGCTCATAAAGATTAATGACGTAGCACAATGAATTGCATTCGCTTCTATGAGCTTCAGCTTTCAGTTTTAATAGCAGGTTAGTTATCATGCAGCTATTTTTCCTATGAGTTTCTTTAAACATTTCCACCACAAGTCTCATTGTTTCTGGAGGGAATAGGAAGCCTGTGCTTCTCCTGAAGAGGCATTTCAATCATGTGAAATTGCATAGCATGCAGTGTTTCTCTGTTGTGTGTTTCTGATACCTGTAAAATGCAGCCGTTATTGAATATTCTTCCTATAGAACTTTAATCCCTGTCTTCTGGGGTCACAACAGATCAAAACTGTTATTCCTCTTGTATATGATTCTATGCTTCTAGTTTTCTTCTGGCTTGTAACAGACTCCTAAGATGAAAGCCTACTGTTAAATTATATATAGAATTAATATTTAGCTGCTCATTATATACTTCTAAATTACTAGTACTAAAGTTCTAAAGTAAAAAGTCTTCTAAAGAAGCCTGCATTTTAAATTGCATTCTTATTTTTTATAAGTGATTAGGTAAAGTTCAGGAAGTGTGTGGGGTGAAGTAATTTGCAAAAAAAAAAAAAAAAGTGTACCATGTCTTTATTCTCCAGTGGAAAGCCAGGGAAATGAGAATAATGGAAAAACAGAAACACATGAATAAAGAAGATACTTAATGCTTGTATTGTTCATCTATTATTCTATGAACTAGTCATCAATAGTGATGCCATCAGTAGTTTACTAGCAGTTTTCTAAACTGAATAAATAAGACTTTGCACTAATTTATCAGTTTAGTAACTACATTTCTGTTCCATGTTCGTATATCTCAAAGAATATGCCTAAGAATTGTCAGCATAATGGGTTTAAGAGCTATCTGGGTTTCATTACAATGAGCTAAAAGTATTTCAAGGTTCTACTCTATTGAGATGAGTGCTACCATGATAAAAATATTTGTTGAGTTTGGTTTTCTTTTCCTAAGAGTGTGTCTATATGGGTAAAATGAGAACTTTTCAGAAGAAGTTCTCTTCTTCAGTAAATTAACTAAGGGCACAAAGAAAAGCACCCTGCAGTTCAGGCAAGCCTTTACAAAGTCAATATGCATTAAGTATGTTAGATTACTGCATAGACTTTGCAGAAGAAATCCTGTGAGCTTAGTCTGAACAACTCCTGAACCGGGAGAGTGGCTGACTGTGCTCTGTTAAGAAGAGGCCTCTCCTTACTGAGCATCAAATGACCTCTGAGATGGGTTTTCTGCAATGCCAAACAAAGTTTACTGCTGCTTTTGGTCTCCCTGTGGCATAACAAGGTTAGTTCTTCGGAATGACTGTAACAACCATTATAGCCTGATGCAGAAATAGTCAACCAAGCTACAGGTGTGGCAGGAAATTTTTCACCTATTAAAAAAAACCCGTAAGACCAAAGCCAAAATGTAGGCTCCTAGGAGCCTACATAGTGCTTGGCCCATATAAGTGTTGCACTTAGAGTATGCAGCAGGAAGGACAGTTGGATGTTTGACATCACCTTGCAAAGGGTACAGAGCCCAGAGGAGGGGTCTAAAGTGGGATATGGGTGAACCAGTCATGACTACCTTTGCTGCTGCTGGGACAGCAAATTCATAATGTGTGTCATGTTAAAGATCTAACCCGCATGTATGGAGAGAATGAAACCTGTCCTAACAATTCACAACAGTCACCACATTGGACAATAAGAAATGCAGAAGAGCCGTGTATCTGAAACATGTCCTCCATTGAGTTTCTGCAGCCTCTGCCATCCAGCAAAGCTTTTTAGACTGGGGCTATTCTGTGCATAGTAAAATAGGGACAGAGCATTCAACCCACCCATAAGGTAGAGGAGAGAAAAATTCATACCCTGAACAATCCCCTGAAGACTAGCGTGTGAGGTCACCAAGGAATGATGGCATTTCACTATTTTATTCGGTAAGAAGTATGTAAGCTGTACCTGGATCAAGGATCCAACGACTAATTTTGTGATATTCTCTTACTGCTCTATCTTATCAACCTTTCCAGCATGTCACAATACACAGTACAAAAAATTCAGACCCCTTGAATCCTAAAACCTGGAATCCTGAACCTCTTTAGGGTGTGATTGCATATGTTTTAATCACTTTGTAGTGTAGTTTTCAACTTCAAAGAGAACTTGAGGAATGCCTTTAACATAATTTATGCTTCCATTTGCCCCTCCTAGGACTGTCTTTAACCCTGAGGCTATTTTTCAGAAGTTGTGTATGTCCAGAGGGTAGCCCCTTCAAACTCATTTGATGTCACAAAATGCAATCCCTTGACCCCTGAAAACTCTACAAAGTAACCTACTGGCCCAGCCATTTTTTCCTAAAAGCACTTTTCAAGCCTCGAGCTAGACAGAGACAAGATTAAATGCTTCTTTGCACTGTAAGACTACATAGGAATGCAATAACTTCATAAAGTCCATCAATATAATAAGCATTCTCTAGGTTTGCTTTTTTAACTCCACTGTTCCTCTTACAATGGATACCAGTAAAGAATTACTCCAGAAATTCTACTTTTCCAGGAAGTATTTCTTCAAGTAATGCATAAATCCAGTCCAGATGAGGTGCTGTAAGGCAACGGTAAAACTCAGGCCATGGACAAAGATTTTATTCTATGTTTTAGAAGGTGGAAGGAAGAGGCTAGCCGTAAAAGAATGTCATATATTTCAACTGGTTTTTGAGAAAAGACGTTATTCTTTTCTAGTGCTGTTATTGCTGTTATTTAACTCCACCAGCAGCAGTGGGACAGGAGCTGCAAAACAGGGAAGCACAGGGAATCCTATGCATTCTGTGTCAGGTGGATAACCGAGGAATGAATGAATGCATGCCGGTGTGCCCCAAGTGATATGCCTGTTCACTCAGGCAGCAAAATGCAGAGGTTTTGAGTGACTCAACAGATTTCTATATTCCCAGTGAGCTAAAAACTGGAAAACAGGACTAACCTTCACTGTGGTTTCCTTTGCTTTATAAAGAGAAAAGAGTTCAAGTGAAGTCCTAGTAGTAGGTGGGAGTACCACAGTGGTTTTGCAGCAGTTGAAACACTTGTCACCACCAAAACGGGCTCGGTTGACTTACCACTGCTTGAGTCCCTCTAGTCAGTGAATGCAGTGCAGGAGACTTCAGAATTCCTGCTGATTAGCACTTGTTTCCACCTAGTGCCCTGTTCTTTAATTAAGCAAACCTTAAATGTAATGGTATATTTTCAAATGGAGCAGATGGAGAGAAGTCTGGGTGGCCATTTGTTTAATGGGAATGGAAACTGAAAGTGAGTATGCTACAGGATCCAGTGTTACCAGTATGTGATAAGAGGCAGAAGTATCCTGAAATTCGAAACCAACACTTTTGTTGGAATCACAGAAAAATTAGGTTGGAAGGGACCTTCAGTCAAAGCAGGGGCAACTTTTAAGTTACATCAGGCTGCTCATTCCAAACATAATTCAAAGTACATCCTGGCAAGACAGTAAAGAAGATTCACATAAGGATTCTTTCTGGTTTCTCCCATGGTCCTGAGGAATCAATCCTTTGCATTCACAAGCTCCCTGAGGGCTTTGATCAACTGCTGCTTTAAAATACAGGAGTAAAATGCAGGACAAAGCTCCAAAATGTTACATGCTTTGTTTCTGCTCTCATTCTTCCCTGGGTCCTCTTTCTTTAATGTACTTCTGCATAGCACAGGGTAGGTCAAAAGCTAGCAGTATTCGCATAGGGAAACCACAGGTATCTGAAGTTAACCTGAGCTCTTATGTTCTCCATGAAGAGAGAGGCTTATGCATGGCACCAGAGCTGAAATCCTGCCCTGAGCAGTCATCTGGAACTCTCTGTGTCTACTGAGTAGAAGACTAATTTCCAACTCTATGTCACTGTCAAAAGTGTGAATGCCTTGCAGGGTACAAGCTGGTGTCAAATCAGAATCCCAAAAAGCCTAGGTGGTCACATATTCATAGCCAAGTGTTAGCATGTTGTCAGTGTCTGTTTGCTTGTGTCTTGTCTGAGTCTTATCTGGGTATATTCACATGAATATAAGCAATCTGGCTTAAAGACTATACAGTCCCTTTACACATCATGAACTGTTGACATGAATTTAGTGGAAGGAATTTCTTTTTCTCCTGGAAAATCATCATTGCTTTCTTCATTTTTTTTTCTGATGCTTCTCATTGTTAAAATACTTCATAATTCTAATCTGCCTAATATGACTTGGTTCTCATAGAAACTTGTCCCTCACATAAGTGATGTCCAAACTGGCTGCAAACAGAGCTTCACATCTAGGGAGAAGAGCAAGCATTGCTTTGGAAAGACTGAGACCTTACTGTATGATCCCCTCTGTGAGGAGGTTTCCAAAGTAACTATTATTTGATGCAGTGTTATAAGGAAATATTTTTTGTTTATATATAGTGCCTCAGCACTTCCTATACTTCATTTGGCTTGATCCCCTCCGTCACACACATACCATGAAGGAACAGTAACTACTTTGACTTCAGTTAATATATTCCTCCATTAGTCTTAGATTCAGATGATCTGTTTCCTATTCATATTGCTTTGTGGACTGTTGGTTTGGGAAGCAAGTAAGAAGCCTGGTTTCTTTTGTTCTCTACCTCTGAGCATTGATTTCATAAGCATACAAATAGTCTTCTTCTCCATTGTCATAGCTGCAATGCAAATCTGTGTATAGATTTAAATTCCATTCAGTTATTGCTTTTTTCCTGTACTGTTACCTGCACATAAAGGGAGATTTTTTTTAGCTATCAGTAAATCTTATAAAGAGTTTTGAGTAAAGCTCTTGTAGTTTGTATAGCAAGTGATCACTTCTCAGATTTGATGAACATTTGCCTCGGGTAGAGATAGGCAATGGATAAAGCTGGGAATTATACTCACTGTCTTACACATTTGATCTACTCTTTCCACTCTTGCAACAGCTGAGTAACACATGAGTGACAAACTACCATTTCTTTTCAGTCTAATAATTATCTGAAGGTCTCTGCTCACAGTTTCAAACACAATACCTTTACAGAATACTAATTACTCTTCCAGTAGGATTAGAGAACTACAGTCATGCAATTTAACAAAAAACAATGATGCTTAAATACATAGTTTTATACTTCTATCTGATAGGCATGATTGAAAGAAATGTCCATAAAGGAGAGGGAGAAATGTTTTTCTCTGAACTTCAACTAGCTTGCATGTGGTGAGATTGTACTTCATACTCTCTTCCTGCGTTCTATTTCATCCAGGGCTCCCCAAAGCTTTTGTTAATGCTCGACTGTATTCCAGCAGGAGCAATGGAGGTTTTTCTCTAGTTTTGCACTGGCGGATTTGCTAGACCCTTGGCAGTCTAGGACGCCTTGGAAGTCCACTGAAGTTGATGGACCTTGGTTGATCAGTATTTCCAACAAAAAGTCAAGTTTCAGACTATATCATTGTTTCAGTTCATTATGATCACTGCCTGTTCATCATGCACAAACCTATGCCAAAGGACATTGTAATAGAAAACCTAATTTTCCTTATCACTTCTTTAGCATTAACACTAACTCTGATATAACTATTACCAATGAATACTATAGGATAATACCTGGCATTTATCGTCACATTTATGCAACAGTAAATGCAATAATATTGCTTGTTTAGCCCAAACTAGGTGAAGAAACTGAATAAAAGCTTATTAACATACAGCTTAGTTTAAGGTAAAATCACTTAAGGGGTCTTAAATTACAAACCCTTTCTTTGTATTAATTCTTTTAACAGCATACAATACTAAAAGATAGTTTTAGAACGCTAGGCAAATTTAGAAAAAAGAAATGTAATTTATAGTGTTCTTCAGCGCAGCTATTTCTGTTCTCAGTTCCTTTTTTCTTTTCTCATTTGCTAGTCTGCAGTTAACCTGAAAACACTGCTGTATATAATCGTTTTCTCCCTTTCAAGATACAGATACTATCAATTGTTTAGGTTCTTACCACATCAGGGGAAGAAATTTGATGCTTTATCCTTCTGAGCCTCATAAATAAATAACATTAGATAGTAAGAAAGAGAGCACCAATGCTTTGGGGCATAGAAAAGAATCGAGAAAGCACGTGCTATTGCTTTCATTTTTGCTGTGTTCCCAAGTCTTTCCTTTTAACCTGATTATGCCTGGGATTGTTACAGGAAGCTAAGCATCTATGTTTGGTTCTCACTGATAGTCTCTCTAAAAGCCTGCAAACAGTAAGAGTGCTCTGAAGCACTGCAGCGATTCCCAAACAGGATTTTCTCTTTCTATCTTCATACATATTCCAAAGGATTGTGCAGGGTCTCTCCACAAGCTGTTTTAAGAGATGTCTGCAAAGACCTTTGTCTCAGCTTTCCAGAACAGTCCAACAGAGCCAGTGAAGGAACGCGTCATTAACAGGATAATATTGTGCTCTCACGTACTGTTGACAGTATTTGGGATTAACATTTTTTGTTTCATTTCTTTGAGATTTATTCTAATATTTCTTGCCAATCACGATAGGAAGAAATCAGAACCAGTTTTATTTAGAGAAGAGCTTTTTTGAAGGCAAAAGCACACGTGCAATTTTCTACTCAATTATTTTCAAGCATGTTTGGGTAGTTTTGTATGTTTTGAAGTAAACATACTTACAGTACAGTGAAACCTCTAACAAAGTACACTGGAAATCTTTTTACAGAACCAGTATGACAGTGACAAGCTTATTTGATAGGAATGCACATTTTCTTTGAGTTTTGGAGGTGTGACTGAAGACCTCAGATAAACTCCTTTTAGGAATCTTGGTCACAAAAACACATAAAGAAAGCTTGTGATTTATTTTTTTTTTCCCCTCAGTGGTCATTATGAGGATGTCTGTAAGTCAAAAATGCAGTATGACTGCTTTTGAGAAGTTATTTCCCCTTTTTACAGAGATGTCTTACAAATGTCATATTTCTTTTTATTTATAGATGTCCCTTTGGTACCTTAAGTCTAAGGTACCCCAGAAGAGGTAATGATCCAAAGTTCAGATATTTCTATGCTTTTGCCAACTTCTACCCTGTAGCGTTGTCAAAATAGCTCGTTTTCAACAAAGAAAAGCCTGAAGGATCAATATTATCAGTTTCACCTTGTTTGGATTAGATTGTTGACGAGTGCTTATTTGTTTAAACAGATTTTGTAATCACAGAATAATTACGTAGGGATTTCTGAAGGCCATCTATTGCAACCCCTGTTCAAAACTGGTCAGATCAGGTCAGGTTGCTTAGGGTGGTATCCAGTTGCACCTTAAACATCTCTAAGATTCCCAGCCTCTCTGGGCATCCTCATGTTTGACCACCCTCATGAGCTGGAGGTTTTTTCTATGTTTTTAATAATAGTAATAACACCAACATTCAATAATCAGAATTTCCCATTTTCCAATTTGTGTCCATTTTATCTTGCTTTATCACTGTGCCCCTCCAGTAGAAGTCTGAAAACATTTTTCTTCTGTCCTTTTACCAGGCAATTATAATACCCTTCCACAGAACTTCCTGAAGAAAAAAGTTCATGAAAATTGCCAATAATGATAATATGCAATACTCACTGTTAAACAATTTAAAATGAATTGGTCATTCCTGAAAAAAATATTATGTAGACAAAAATATATAAACTGCATAAGTTTCAATTATTTAATCAGCTGATTTATTCACTCTTTGTTACTTCGTGGAAAAACCAAACCAAACCAAACAAAACAAAACCCAAACAAAACCTAAGAAATCAGCTAGAATTCATAAAGCTTTCAAAGCTTTATGAAATCTAAATTCATTACATTAATTATTCCTAGGAAATAATTTAGCCACTTTGACTTATAGTGAAGCTTAAAGTGAGGACAGTATCCTCCTAACAAAAATCTGACAGATTGGTTCCTAACTACAATGTTACACAACCCAGAGCCATGTAGTCTTTCGGGTTTTGTCTGTATTTTTCTCTGAGAAGAGACATCCATATAAAACAGCTGCAGCTTCAAAAGGACTTTCAGTGGTAAATTGATTTGATTGATTCAAATTTGATTACATACTGGAAACACATTTAGTTCAAGTTAAGCACATTAACACACATCAGCTACAATAAAATTCCAATTGCTTCTTTGTTATTCATTAATGGAACTTAATGACTCTAACAAAACATTAATGAATAAAAAATATTGGCTTGCATAATTCATTTGGAAAAATTAATTAATTTTTATATTAAGGGCAGCCTACTCCATATAGTAATTACTAAAGCTTTGGTGGGGAATTGCTTCATTATATTTATTTTGCAAGCTGTTGATTAGTCCTTTCATTTCACATTGATTTCATGATGCAGATAGTGTATTTTTCTTGTAGAAGGAAATTAAACACACTTTGAAATGATGATTGTAACTAAGTATTTACAATTTATAGGGTGACTGAATTTTTACACTCAAGCTACTGACGTGATGTTTACTACATTCAGCATCTATCGGAAAGATGAGAAAATCTGTCTGGATACAATATATGAAGTCAGGAAAGACCTTTGCAAGAGCTAATTTACCAGTTCTAGTGGATGACAGAAATAGTAGCTTCAGCTCAGCTGTACCTTTCTAACAAGTAGAAAATAACTTCTGGGGCAATATTTACTTCTTTGTAAGATCTGTTAAGAAATATATGAGAACTTTCCACAAGATCTTACTATTGAGACAATGAAGACATCTTCCAGAAGCAGGGTTTTTTTGCTTTTGTTCACAGATTTCTTGACAGCTACATACAGAAATTTTATTTCAGTGGACCTAAAACTTTAGGTAGAGCTAGACCTATAGCTAGACAGAAGTCCCTACAAGAGTCAGGTAGTAAGAGTTGCAGTCCAGCCCTCCTTCCCTAACATATATTTTAATCCTAGGGTTTTGCTGAGTCTAGAGGGAAGACTAAATCCGGTGCAGGCATTTACAGGTGAGGCATTGCAGTGTTTATTCTTTTGGTTCCTAGCATCCAGAGCTAGGGAGCAATCAAGATCTTAGTGTGCTACTTACCCAGATCAGTATTTGGTCAAAGTATTCTGCAGCTCTCACATTTGCCGTGGGTCAAAGTTTCCTCAGCACGGAAATCAGATCATCATGGAAAGAAAGAGGAGGAGACTGGTGTGTCAAGGGGACTGGAGCTTGATTTAAACCTCATAAGGGCATCCAAAAGTGCAAGCTAGACAAATCCAACAGAAATGCTGCAACATCAATTTTTTTCTCTCCTTTTTGTTCTAGGCCCATGGTTAGGCGTGGAGCTCCTTTTACTGTATGCTCATGGCAGATCTGATTCAGTGGAAGGAAACCATGAGCCAAGAAACCATTCAGAAGAGCACTTGTCAGTGGGAGATGTGGACTGAACTAATGGGAACACTTCTGTGCCCCAGGTGAGCTTGCTGTGCTATTTCTTGATGTAAAAACTGGGTTTTTTGGAAAAGGTAGACACTTATGCAGGGAGTGTAAGTGGTTCATCTCAGGTTCCTGACCTTATTTGGTAAATAAGGCAAATTGAGGCTCAGTATGTACTTCCTAGTGCTCAAGGAGCCTTAGTTCTTTACTGGTACTAACCCTTAGCTGTTAAAATTAATTTTAATTGAAACATGACACTAAAGTGATTTTAGGTTAACTAGAAGCTGGTATCATTCCATAGTCTTGTTGACAGCAAAAAACAAAGTTTGCCTGGAGGTATACAGTTAACAGGACCCTAATGTCGCTTAATAATGGACAGCCAAGAAGAAAAAAAAAAAAAAAGTCCCAACACAACACTTCCTTTAAGTATTTCCCAAAGGCAGTAGGATTTTTTGCTTTGTTTTGTTTCATTTTCTTCCCTGGAAAATAAATGTTCTTTTATCAGTGTTAGGTGAAAGTGAAATGTGTGAGTGAAAATATTACAGATTCCCAGAAGAGCCAGTTCACGGAGCACTTTTGGAAGACTCTGCAGGCTCTAGATGTAAAGTGGAAACATATGTCATCATCTTGATGAAACTGTACAAAATAAATCAGAGTTTTGTTCTGGCTTCTCATTGCTGGTTAGAAATGTGGGTGTTGTAATGAACAGTTCTTGGTTACTTAATTATTGCTTTAATAGAAAAGCAAAAGCTGCTTATATGACTTTTGACCTTTCAGTTACAGCCCATGCACCATATATGGTTTGGGTTTTCTTTTTCTCGACTTCAGAAATTAATTTTAGCAACTCTTGTTGTCTAACTAGCAAAGACACTTCCTGACCACAGGAGATACTCTCCAAAGCTTACCGTAATTTGTGTGATCTTCTCACTGCATTCAGTAGGATTAACATTAAATTTTATACTTAGCAATATGCATGGAGCATTGTAGGACAGAAAACAGATACTGGGGATGCATTACTTTAGGTGGTCATTGTTGGAAAGAATGGCTAAAATACTACTGAGGCATGAGACAAAACACTGCAGGTAATTCTCTTTTGTGGTTTGGGGAGGGTGTCAAAAGCGGACTTTTTTTCCATTTTCTCCAATGATAACAGTGAAAAGGACATTGTTTATGTAAACTGAAGTAGAAAAAGAAACTCTGCTAATAAAGACAGAAGTTTCCTTCATCATAGGTGAAAAAAAGATGATCAGTAGAAAACTTAAACTTTCTTTTCATTAGCTTCTGATTACTAGTATGTAAGACTTCCCAGTGAAGCTGAGAATGCCCCACAATATCAAAGGCTCAGTAGCTTCTGTAACTTCACCAGTTGCAAGCACTGACTGGCGTTGCAGGCTGGATACACTGCTGTTCTTGCAGGCAAAGGACAAAACCAGGATAGAATCTGAAGAAAACTCCAAGGGACTACAGGGGATTCAAGTCTTCAGGCTCTCTCCTGACAAGGCAGTACCAAATGGAAGGAGAAGAAAGAAATGGTGCAAAACAGAATTTTTTTTTAATTTTTTTCCAATGAATGAACATCTAACAAGCCACACGATGGCAGCACAGGCTGCAAAATGCAAATGACTTGCTGTACACAGTAACTGCGACAGACGGAGAAGCTAAACTAATGTTGAACCTTCTGTCTTGCAAACGCTTTTGAGAGGTCGGGAGGATATCAGTGAATGCAGCCAGCTGCAAAGTGCAAACTTGACTACACTTCTCATGTCTACAGAGAGCACTTTTCCAGTAAAGACCCCCTTCTTGGGATCCTGTAGGTATTTCTGCTCAGAATTATAGGGAGTTATCGTGTCTAGCGCCCTTTTACTTTCCTACCACTCCAAATTTTCTGTGCTTTCTTTAAGCAGTAATTCCTTCAGATCAAGGTGCTCTTGCTGCATTCTGGGACCTGCTTCACCTGTGAAAGCTTAAGGGTACATATTAGCAGGATAGAGCATGCTTGAAGGCAGGCTGGTTTTAGCAGAAAGCTTTGCTTTCCACTTAGAGGTGTCTCTGGCACCATTTCAAAAATTTTAGGTTTCAAAAGGAAGAGCAAAATGAACCACAGGAAGGAAAACAGGCTATAATTTTGCTACCTGTTTGACGGCAGACTTGAGAGGTGTGATGGAGAAGGAAAGGGGTGAGTTTGAAAACTGAGCAAGGTGCCCTTCTGTGCTGCCTTTTTTAACCTCCTTTGGAGGGTGGCTTCCTTTCTGTCCAAGATTAATCCTCACCATCTGGCTTTGTGCTCCTTTTTCATCTGTTGATTAAGAAAAATATAGTAGAGCAACATGCAGTAAATGAAAATATGTAAACAGTAATTCTTACAAACTGAAATAGCGGTCTAGAGACAAAAACCAATTAATCACTTTAGCTGGATGTGGGTGCCTTTCAATTCTATTTAATCCTAAAATGATTTGTAGAAATCTTTTGCGGTCTAAGAGTTACTGCAGTGGTTAGTCTGCATTTCGTTTGTTTGCAGTAGCCCAGGATGCCGCTTTGGGTTGGAACAAGGGATTTGAATCTGTACTGCCATCTCATGCTGCCATCCTGAGGCCAATCCTTGCAGCACCTATTGAACAGTGCAAACTGCTGCCTGTACACAGGCTGTACTTCACCACTTAGCGAAATACAACCCCAGATCACCATTTGAGGCTACTTAAAATCATTGCCATTTCAGAGGCAGTTCAAGACAATTTTCATTTTGGGTAAAAATTTCAGTTTTAATAAACACACAAGCTTCTGCCGTACTTTTGGCTTATATTTTTTTGTTTGAAACCATGCTAATTACTATTCTTGCAACTGAGGCCTAATTTGATATACTCCTTCACCTGATGCATATAACTCCGCCTGGAACAATTGTTCTTTGCCTTCTGTGAATCACAAACTATTTGTCTGTACGTTGTGTAAAACCTATAACCTGTTACCTTTGAATACTAAATACTGTCCTGTAATTCAAGGGATGAGTGAGTTATCTTCATAACTGCACACTATTTCTAATGTATGTTTTGGTCACAAGAAAAAAACCCTGAAATGAAATGTCATATTTAAGTTAAGCAATGAAATATGGAGTGAGGGAAATGGATAAGGTATATTTTTATGATTATTCAAAAAGCTTAAATACTTAACAGACCTAGTAAGAACCTCTATAGTTTCTTTCCTTTGTGAATCCACTTACAATATCTTCCTCATCTCCTTTCACTGACTGAGTCATAGAGAGTGTTGAACCTATATTATCACATCTTTTTCATGAAAATGGTCATCTAAGTACTTATTCTTGCCCCTGCTTTCCTTTCTTTCCCAGCCCCCCTCCTCCCCCACCTTTCTTAAGGAAGGAAGTTAAGAGTTTCCCTCGGTAGAAACTGAGTCCCACAAGATTCTTTCAGAACCCATCATGGCAGAATTTGTGAAAGATTGGGTGTAAGATTCAGTATTATCTTCTCTGGAAAATATTACCACTGTGTACAGCTACCCCTGTGCAGGAGATTTGCTCCTTTGCTCAACCATGGATGACTTTGTGCCAGAGAGATCTTCTGCTTTGGCCTGATAGGCAGAATGGGAGCTGAGATGTCAACTGAGTCATGTTGTAGACTGGACCAGTAGTTAACGTAGTCCTGTCTCATGTTTCTAAAATTGACTGCAAACATGTTAAATTACAAAGCATAAAACTCATTATTAGCAATTAAATTGCTTGTTTTCAGCTAGTGTTGGTCTTATAGTCTGAAACATAATAGCCTTTAACTGTGGTCTCTGTCATCCTCCCTAATATAACTGCAGTGTTTTCTTATTTGTGTACTATATTAAATGCTTTAGAACTAACTGCATAAGAGTTAGACTGTTTTCATGTGCCCTGCTGTAATATTTAAGATCAGTGGGTACTTTCAGGATGGAGCTTTACTGATAAGAGGCCCAGAACTGACCTTCAGGACATGGACTTTCTGCAGGAGAACTCAAGTTCCCGGGCTGTCTTGTAATCAATCTGAAATAGTTGCTGTTAGGATCTTCAAGAAACTCTGAAAAAGCTCAGCTAAACTTCTTCTTTCACAGCCAAGGAGGGGAAAATGTAGGAGTAGGTAGCTGTGGGACAGGAGAAAACAAACTTCCAAGCTCTCTGTACTTACCGTTGTGGAGCACATTGAGCTGTAAAATCAACGCAGCATCTTTATGCTGTGATTTTAAGTTAGGTCAAGAATACATACAGCCTGTAGGTCGATGCCCTTTTAGCACTTCTACAAACACAAATACATTAAATATGGCGTTCTAATGTTTTTCTGCAGGGTTTTCTTTAGGAAAACTTGAAGGGCTAGATCCAGAGGAAGTCAGTTCTGGAACTACTACATCCTCTTTAACCATGAATTGGTATGAGTCTTTTTTATCTCTGTAAGTACAGGCAGCTAGATTTGCATTAATTTATTTTTTTTCTTTAAAGCAAATTTGTGAGTTGATCCAATTCTTGCCTATAGAAGGTTTCTTAGGTAATCAACTGAGAAATGAGCTTGAAGAAAAACAGCATGTAACAGATTTGTGAGAATATTATAATTAAAATATTAATGGTTTTCTGAGATGTGTATAATTATGAAAATCAATGCAGTAAAGACGCTCTGTTATCATATATGAATATTAGAAAAAGAGAAATACAGATGAACTCAACTGAAATGCAGGAAAATTCCATCCCTTTACAGTAATGTGAAATAAATTTAAGAAACATGAAGTCTGTAAGTTTTACAAAAGCTATAATTATCATTTTGATTAAAAAGTAATGTTTTCCATTGTAAGATGAATTAAAATATTAATAATCTTATGAGTACATGAGAAACAGCATAAAAAATATCACCATCTGATAAAAGTCAGGTGGAGCACTGCAGTGCTGTTACATCTGTTGACCGGAGAAGCAGCCAGCTGTGTTAGGCAGTATTGTATATCTGATAATGCGGTCCTTCCTCTTTCAAACAAATGCTTCTTTGGTTCTCTTCAATAATGGTTGAACCACTGTAGGCAGCTAACACAGCTGCTTGCTCACTCCCCTGCAGCAGGATGGGGGAGAGAATCAGAAGGTAAAAGTGCAAAAACTCGTGAATTGAGGTAAGAACAGTTTAACAGGTAAAGCAAAAGTCACATGCGCAAACGAAGTGAGACAAGGAATTCTTCCACTCTTTCCCATCAGCAGGCAGGTGTTCAGCCGTCTCCAGGACAGTGGGGCTCCATCATGTGCAATGGTTACTTGGGAAGACAAAAGCCATCACTCTAAACATCCCTCCTTCCTCTTTCTTCCCCCAGCTTTTATTGCTGAGGACGACATCATACGGTACGCAATATCTCTTTGGTCAGTTGGGTTCAGTTGTTCCAGCTGCGGCCCCTCCAATCTTCTTGTGCCCTCCGCAGCCTGATCACTTGTGGGGCAATGTGAGAAGCAGAAAAGGCCTCGACTCTGTGTAAGCCCTGCTCAGCAAAAACTAAAACACATACAACTTATCAACACTGTTTTCATCACAAATCTCAACAATTTATTTCACATTACAGTAAAGGGACGGAATTTTTCTGTATTTCAGATGAGTTCATTTGTATTTCTCTTTTTCTAATATTTATATATGATAATGGATTGTCTTTACTGCATTGACTTTCATACAAGGTACCATACCCCAGCCAAAATCCATACCACTTCTTTAGAATATACACTCTGTAGTGTAGGCTCTTCTCCTTTGCTGTCTGCTCATATGGATTAGGCACAGTGAATCTCTGAGTCTTACTGTTACCCGGAGTAATTTAAGAGACTGAAGTCTTTGGCTACAAGGCTGGTACAAGCTCTCTTTCAGGAATGAAGGATTGAGGTAAAGAAAAATATCAGCTGCGATCTGAAGAGCATAAACACTGTTTCTCCAGCACGAGTTCCTAATGTTTTTCATGCCACTGGAATAACTTAGACTCATAACTTGGCAAAAGAGGTTGTCTCAACCAGAAAAACATAATAAATCCAGTTATTAAATAGATGGTAGAAAAGATACACAATGTTAAAATAGAGAATTGGACAAAGGTCTCCTTCTGTATGTCTCTAAGTACTTCACTGTGTTATCAGCCACCTATTTAGCTAAAAGTGAGCAACTTAGATGACTAAATGAATGTGTAACTAAATCAACATTTATTGCCAGCTAAGCAAATGGGTTTAAAAGTAAGGAGCAGGATGTAAGAGTAATCTAAATCATTATAAGAAATAAACTCCTAAATCCCAAACCATCCAAGGGGAATAATCTGCCCAGAGGTACTAGTGACTGATTATACTAGGATGATGATGACACTGTTTCTCTGCTGTAAGTCCCTACGTTTCTCCCCATGTAAATTCTTTGTCTGGGCATAAAAGGTGCCAACTGATTTATCCCTGAGAATGAAATGAGAATTTAAATATTGAGGGTATCAATGGAGATAGAGAACCTGATGTATCTTGCAGTGCAACTCTTTCAATAAGATCTGTGTAGTACGTGTATATTTCACATTACAATAAAGACACTCCTATTTACAATATTAATTCTGTTTTACATAGAGACAGTGCACTGGCTTGAAATAACACCTAATACAAAGCTGTCTTTGGCTTTAGCTAAAAGCTCACTCTCTTTCCCCAGTGTAAATGTTTGGTGTTTTTTTTTCCTCTGCAGTGTTTTGATTTCTTCCTTTCAGAAGGTTTAACTGTTCATAGTCCAATAAAAATGATGCTCCAGAGACATGGTTTTTATGTGCTCATACTGCACAGCCACAGGTGGTTTTGCTGTTTAAGGTGTGCTTGTGTCTGTGAAAAGGTGTCTGGTTGCTGTAATACTGAACATCACTTACCATTAAATCCATGAAGCAGGTGACATTCCAGCAATTTTAGGGCAAAACAGCCCAAGTTGTTTTGACCCTGCAAAAAGGTCTTTACCTAGAGCTAAGAGCAGAACTGACTGGTCTATGATAGGACATGTTGAAGTGCTGGGGCCTGAGTTGTGGGCCCCAAGTTGGAGTTGACCTGTGGATGAGTCACAACCCAGCAGAATGTTTTGGTTTTTCCTATTAGCTTCATGTTCCAGAGGCAGAACCTGACCCACCTGTGTCTCTGTGGCCCCGCCCTCTCTCAGGTGGTTGTGGTTGGGGTGGTGGGAGAGCCAATCAGTTGGAGGAGCTTCCTGTTGGGTGTGGCTTCTGCTGGGGCTGGTTGCATCTTACTGATCTCTCTGGGTGGTGTCCTTCCATGTGAAGGGCCACTGAGGAGCCATCTCTGTCTGTTGTGTCCAGCAGGTGATGCTGGCACCACAGTGGGCAGTGGAGGAGCTGGGCCCACAGGAACCTCTGGCAGGACTGTCTGAAAGAAGACTTGTGAGGGGCTGTTGCTGAGTTCAGTGTTGGCCTGTGGGATCAGGCGAGTGGTGGCAGCATAAAATGGTGATGGCTGAACCAGCACAACACATATGTTCTTCACCCAAAGAAATAGTTCCTGGTGCTTTATCCTGCTATTCTTACTGACACAGGTTCATTGGGAATCAACCCAAGAGATGACTGCTGCAAATTGGAAAGGGCACAAAACTTAAAGAAGTACTGCCAACTTTGCTCTTCTCTGCATTTGTATCTTGGATAGCAGTGAAGTCCATGCACTCCAGTGAACTTCAAGGGCTGCTATTTATCCCCGAGAGCCATTTTTGCTACTGTTTCTTTCCTTCTACTCTGCATTTCATCTGATAGCTACTGTACTACAATATTATTATTTTACATATGAATATCGTAAAGCATTTGGGAATGCATTTCATAGAAACGGCAGTGGAGAAAAGTGATAAAGCAGTTCCATCTACATAGCAGAGTGCAGAGGAATAGGAACAGATCTGTAGAGCAAATCAACTGATGTCGAGGAGCAGTGTCCACACTGAAAGTCTTTTAGGGGAATTTATACTTAACTATGGCTATTCTGATCCCATGGGCTGTGTGTTCCTGTGTGTTTCACCCCTCAAGGTGAGGGCCAAAAACAGGACAATAGAAAACAAGATACAATGGAAGAACAAAGAACTTCCAAAAGCAAGAAATAGAGATTATGTTGATGATATGTACCTATCAAGCTAAAATAAAGATCCACCCCCCAGCTTCCAAACTCCTGCTTCCAGGTGTTTACTGGTCACATTTATAGTTTGGTATTCTTTAATAGGTTATTCACTTTGAAGAGTTGAATCTTCCTTACAGTTTAATCTTCCTTTCAAATACGATTTTCTGACAACCGTGTTGGTCTAGTTCCCTCACATGTTACTTTCCAGGAGAGTAAACTGAAGAGTCTTATGTCTTTTGGCAAAATGAGCTTTACTGAGTGTCTCATATGGCGGGAGTCAGCTTTAGTTGCTCAACTTTTCTTTTCTATTGCGTTTCTGTTTGATCTTGTCCATGACTGAGTCATTGTTGTGGGAAATTTTGCAATCGCTGTTCTTTGAGAATTTTTATTATCATAGTAATTTTGTTGAGAGCCAATTAAATCATGTCAGTAAGACATGTTTGGACAGTAAAAGGACACTGCCTTGTAGCAGCAGAACAATAGTCAGGAACAGTGTCAAATCACATCAGGTAGCAAACCTCACAAACAGATACATGAATTTCAGTTTACTGTTTTAAGCAGGTTGTATGATCAAAATAGAGATTAAGAAGCAAATTGATTTAAATCAGGTATTTCTACATCTGCTGATGGATGCATACATGGAAGCAATACTTTGAAATATATTTTTCTCCATTTTCTCTTCTCCATTCTCTCTTCTCTTTTCTTCAGAAATTCTATTCTTTGAGCAACTAGAAATTTTAGCATTGTTAAGAAGTTGTTGGAATACATGTTGTCTCTGCTCATTTCCTCTCCTAGCCTTTTCCTTTCCTGTGTTTACCTGCAAGGGAAAGGAGTAATTGATCTAAACCTCAAAGACAAACAAATCAGAAGTAATACCATTTTAAGAAATGGAAGTTGTTCATTTCTAACCATCAGGAGATGAAGATGGCATTCCTTCTGTAAATGTGAAGAATTACTTTCTTAGTGCATTAAAATTGGAACAATTTTTAATACAAGATCAAAGAAATAGTTGGTGCAACACTTAAACTTTTTTCTTTTATGAAACTTGGCTTGAAAATTGTTTTGAACAACTCATATTCACACAGCCATTATCTGCATTTAAGCTAACTAGTTTTGATATGTCTTCTGCCTTGATCTTAACTACTTTTAATATTCTCTTCATTCTTAGTATGATGCTATCAGTTGTCCCAGATTCTGCACCTACTATGTCATCAAAAGTTTTCTGTGCTTCACTAGCAAGATGTTCACTAGTTCCTGCACAGCTATAGACTTACTAGTTGATCCAGACAAACAAATCCCGTTTTCCTTTGTGCATTTGAGTTTCACAGCCTGGGGTGCATATGACCTTGACTTAAATGATATCATTGTCACTTGATGGTTATATAATATTAAATATGTCTCCCTTTTCATTTATTGCAATGAATCTGTCTTTCTGAGTGCCGCAGATAAATACGGTAACTGTTGCTGAAGGTAACTAGAAAAATATTCTGTCCCTACATACCTATAAATATAGTGAAATTTGGTAAGTCCATGACGAATTTCATGCCATATTAATTGAGGGATGGCTTGTTACTGTGTCAGACAGAAGAGATGTTTATAACAGATCCCAGATCTAACATTTCTTTGACAAGCTGCTGGGTCATAAAATCCCTGCATTGGGCAAGAGTGCCCCAACCATCAGGGCAGTTTGTACATTGCCATTTTGCTCTGGAGCATTTGAAGCGCATGCCCCAGTCATCCCCACTTACTGCATGCCAGTGCAGTTCTCAGACCAGTTTTGGTACCAGCAAACTGGATTTGCTTAGGAGGAAACTCAGTCAAAAGCTCTGCTCTGTGTGTTCATCAAACACGCTAATCGCCCCTAACAAAGGCATAGAGCTTCAGCCAGGAGCAGCCCTCCGGATAGCCTCTAATCACAGCAAGGGGACATTCAGGTCAGCGAACCAGGCTAAATCTTGACTGAGGTCACCTGAAATTGCCCTAACCATCTTCACTGTGTAAGCAGAGGCTTTGGCTTCAAGTGCTGTAACCTGCTGACGCAGTGCTGGTGTGCTGGATTGTTTGCTAATGTAGAAGCAGCCCTAGACTCCTACAGCCCTCACTGGATTAGCCTTTGGGGCTCTGGTCGCCCTTTCAGCTAGTGTGCAGGGACATTCTGGAAAATTCCCCTCCTGTTATCACTATCTTGCAACGGCCCAGCTGCTGAATTTGAAACAATATTTTAAAAGGGAGGGATTGGTCCCTTGTAAACAAACAGATCTGTGCAGATGACAAACCATTTCCAAACTCATTTTTTACTCCACTTCAGTCTTGTCTTGCAGTAGTTAACTTATTCCACGTTTTACTTGTGCAAAAATGTTTCAGTTTACTTTCAGACAAAAATTAAATCATGGTTTCAAAGTTAGGTCTGTTCTCATGATCAATGTTCTCGTTAAATCATTCTCTCTGAAACAGATTGTATGTAGATGGTTATTAAGGTGTAAATTTTGCATGTTTTGCCTAATTTTTTGTTGCAATGTTTGTCACGGTGCAGGCCATGGAAAAGAAATGTATTCTTTACATAGCCTAGGATGGACATGCTGCAAGTCTATTACTCTAATGTTAAAAAAGAGTCAATTAATACTTCTATTTTTAATCTCCATTTACATGCATCATAGCACATTTATACTTTATCATTCTAGCAAATAACTCAACAACGTTCTGTTCCTGTTCTTGTCGCCTGCCTTTTGCAGTTTCTGTTTCTGTCCTTTTCATGTTCCTATCATTAATGAAACCCCCTTTCAGTCGTAGCTGTGGTCCTTGTTTAACAGTAAGAGTACAGCACTAATAGCTTCATGCACAAGTGGCAGGGAAGGGAGCGTCTGTCAGTCAGGTCTGACAGTCTCTGTACTTGCAGATTTTTGTACACATAAAAGTGTGTGAAACTGATAGCCGCTGTCTGACGCCTTGCTAAAGTCTGCAGTCAAAAATACAACTGCTGCTTCCAGGATCAGCTGATTACACAGGCTATCTCCTGCTTAAATCAAACCAGGCTTTTCAGCTGCAATAACTAATCAAACTCTGGTTTATACTGTTACACCACCTACTCTGCTCTGACTGATTACACTGCCTCTTACGGTTCAAGCAGATGTAACTGATTTAACTGTCCAACAGCTTGCAAGGTTCTTCCTTCCTGTTAAAATCACATCAAACAGATTCTTCACCCCATCTACATATTTCCCCCTTCTTTTAGGTATATATTATTGTGTGCCTGTAAATCTCCCCCCCTGCCCCCCCGAAAAAAAACCAACCCACATTTAAAGGTCTAGAAAATTGGTTCCAAAATCTGTATTTGTCAGAGGGATGCACTGCAGTTTACTCCAGCGAACTGTAACGGGAGACATTAGGGCCAAATGGTAGTCAGGAGTGAGCTCCAACCTTTCTGTATCTGTACCGAATTTCAGAAAATTTATAATGCTGCATTTCTGGCAGGCATGTATTGCATCACTGGCTAGACTGTTCTTCCCTGCAAACCCATTTCCAGAAACACAGCGCAGAGCAAAGCAGGTCTGACACGTTCTTCCAGGCTTGGCACCTCCTGTGGCTCAGCAGGAAGGGCTGCCTCGTCACGGAGCAGAGCTCAGAATGGGATAGAGACGTGCACCCTTGCTACAGGGAAGCACACAAGAAATGAGGCAGATGATGCCAGAAACTCTCATGCCTATCAACAGGTCATACCTGAGTAAGAGTTTCAGTAGGCCTGTCCTCTCCTATGCTTCCTATTTGAATGGATGAATATTATAAAAGGAGTACTGAGAGCAGAAGTCACTTTTTTGAAACACTCTGTGGGGTACTCAGAAAGAAATGCGTATTCTTCCAAAAGCAGTGGCTTAGAGATCTTTCACATTGTATATTATACCTCATGCTGATACATGAAAGCGCAGTACCAAAAGAGGGCATCAAAGCAAACATCTAACCGAAATCAGAACAGACCTTGGCAAATTGAAATAAGTTTACTAATAATGGTGAGGGAGCTAGATAGACTTTCAGCAGTCAATGTGTACATCTGACTTCATTCAAAGGTAATTGAGTTTTACAGTGAAAAAAAAAAGGACATAACTATTTCTAACATATTCTTGTCACCATTTCTCTGGTGAGAGTGAACCAAGCTTTCTTTTGTCCTGATAAGCACGTTACAGACCAGTGTGATCTATGCCATACCATCACTAGTACACAAATGAGACAGATATCTTAGGAAACAGTCTCACTATAGTATTATAATGTATGTTATAATATAATATATAAAACATCACCAGTTTGAGAAAAAGTTCTGGGAGTTTTGGTCTGAATCTATACTGCACACTAGGCTTAATATTTTATCAAACCTTTTTTTTTTCTCCCATACAATTTCTGGAAGACAGATTAAAAACTAATAAAGCTGACACCACAGAGGTTATGATTGCCTGTAGTGCTGCCTCACATAATGGTACGATCTTTGAATTTTCATTTTGATATTATTTCCTTCATCATTTTTAAGTGCAAAAGACTATGTTGTGTAAACGCTTGCTGGCTGTTGAAGCACTGTGACCCTGGAGTCCTAGCTATCATCTGGCTAATTCAAATTGCAAGGAAACCATTTTCACTTTCAGTAACATTTACAGCCATTGATTGTCAGCAATGGCTCGTTTGTGTTAGTGCAGAATTCAGCAGTAGCCTGAGAAGTTCGTCTATCCTTTGATTATTATCTAATGGTTTCCTGCATTTGCTTGATGTTACGTGTTTAAACTTCTCCCATTTAGCTTTGTTACTGAGGTAGCGACTGCTTGAGCTGTGTACAAAACAAAGCCCAAGTTCTAAGGTGATCTTAAAATCATGCGGTAGGGTGGCAAGAGAAATGTGCCAACTGCTTTTGTGTTCTAGAGCACAGGTGGAGCAAAAAAACCTCATCACATACTCTTTGATCTGGTCAAATTATAGCCTCCTTAAAGTGGGAGGAAAGAGATGGGTCTTTATGGGCCTATTTGAGCTGTTTAAACATTTATGTGATAAGTCTGTCGTGGTTTGGTTGCAGTTATGGGGTGGCTTAATTATAGGCTGATCCAGAAAAGCTACCTGTATTTAAAGAGTTGCATAATGCTTCCTTGTTTGCCCAAGACTACTTTCAGTCACTCATCAACAGATGAAGATCATTTTTATTGAAAATCTAAGTTGTTTGGGATCAGGTGGAGGCTGATTTTTTTTTTTTCTCAACAGAATATTTACCTTTAGCTCAAAAATATGCTTTCTTAGGAAGTGAAACAAAAGAAAAACCATTATAGACTCACACCCAGCCTATCTGTTCCAAACTGTCCGTATCGATAGCTCGTTAAATAAAAGCTTGACTATTTCCCAGGAATTACTCTACTGTCAGGCATGTACATGTGTATCGTGCGCGTCATACTTGATCAAACTGTAAGTGTGATTTGCACTTTGCAGATAACTCATTAGTGTCTGTTGGATTATACACGAAGAATGACCTTTCTAAAGTGTGTTTCATCTAAGAATCTTTGAGGTTGACCAAGACTCTCCTTTCAGTTGTCACTGTAACTAATCATAGGCGTCATAACTGAAATTAGACACACAGGTAGGATTCATTCGACATTTATCTTCAGATTAAATGAATCATGATCCAAAACTCCATTTCCTAAATCTCTGCTAACTACAAATTCACTATAGGATAATTACCTTACTTGTAATGTCTACATTTTTTATGTCTATGCTAAATTATTGGTCTCTTCCTCACATACCCTATCCTGGTGTGCAGAAGGCCCACTCAGGTGCATATGACACAGGAGCTGAACTGGAAGAAAAGAGGGTAAATTGCAACAAAGATGTTTGACATATGGAAAAAAAAATAGACCTTTTGGGAGGTAAGAGATGATACCAGTATATACACAGAGACATGTCTTGGGGCCAAGGCTGAGAACAAAGCAAGCAAAGGGATGCAATTAGGAAAGCTAAAGCCCAAAAGGAGATTAATCCAGCCAGGGATATCAAGTACATAGGTGAAAAAAAAGACTAGGGAAAATGCAGACCAATTGCTCAAAGAGATGAGGGACCTGGTTACACAGAGCATGGAAAAGGCTGCCATACTGATGTCACCTCTGCTTCAGTCTTCACTAGCAGGACCGGCCTTCAGGAATCCCAGAGACCAAGGGGAAAGGCTGGAGGAAGGAAGAGGTACTCTTGATGGAAGAGGATCCGGTCAGGGAATACTTAAAGAAACGTACATAAGTCATGGACCCTCATAGGATACACCACAAGTGCTGAGGGAGTTGGCAGATGTCATCGCAAAGCCACTCTCAACAATCTTTGATCAATCATGGCAAGTGGGAGAAGTGCCCAAAGACTGGAGGAAAGCAAATGTCATTCCTATCTTCAAGGGTAAGAAGGAGGACCCAAGGAATTACAGGCCAGTCAGCCTCATCTCAATCCCTGGGAAGGTGATGGGTCAGCTAGTCCTGGAAACCATTTTTTAGGTACATGAACAACAAGAAAATCATGAGGAGTAGTCAAGCACAGGTTCACCAGGGTGAAGTCATGCTTGAACAACTTGATAAACCTGCAATGAAATAACTGGCCTGGTGAGGAAAGCGCAATGGATATTGTCTACCTGGACTTCAGTAAGGCCTTTCCCTGTCTCTTCTCACTGTCTCCCACAAGGTCTTCATAGACAAGCTGTATTGATACACAGGCTGGATGAGCAAACAGGGAGGTGGATTGAAAGGTTACTGGTTGGAGGCCTTCATTAATGATCTGGATGATGGCCCAGTGTACCCTCAGCAAGTCTGCTGATGACACAAAACCTGGATAAGTAGCTGATATGCCAGAGGGTCATGCTGCCGTCCAGAGGGACCTCAACAGGCTAGAGAAATGGGCCAATAGGAACTCTGGAGTTTAACAAGGGAAATCCAAAGTCCTGCACCTGGGGAGGAACAACCCCATGCAACAATATATGCTGGGGGCCACCCAGCTAGAAAGCAGCTTGGCAGAGGACCTGAGGGTCTTGATGGACACCAGGCTGAACATGGGCCAGCAGTGTGCCCTTGCTGCAAAGAAGGCCAATGGTATCCTGGGCTGCCTTAGAAGCATTGCCAGCAGGTCAAGGGAGGTGATCCTTCTCATCTACTCAGCACTGGTAAGGCCGCACTTGGAACACTGTGTCCAGTTCTGGGCTTCCTAGTACAAGAGAGATATGAACATACCGGAGAGAGTTCAACAAAGGGCCACAAGGATGAGGAAGGGACTGGAGCACCTCACATATGAGGAGAGGCTGAGGCAAGTGGGACTATTTAGACCGGAGGTGGTTTGGGGGGACCTTATTAATCTACATAAATACCTGAAGGGAGGG
>VZZY01019804.1:121997-137494 GCA_013400335.1 Eurystomus gularis | reverse complement strand
CTTACTTAATGTACATTTGATTCGTGTGTCCAGATCATTTATAAACATATTGAAGAGAACTGGTCTTAAAATTAAGCCCTGGGGAACCCCACTGGTGAATGGCTGCCAGCCTGATATAATGCCATTTACAGCCTACCTGTCAGCCAGTTGCTCCCTCAGGATANCCTACCTGTCAGCCAGTTGCTCCCTCAGGATATTATGGGCTTGTCTATCTGTGTGCTAGACATTTTATCAAGAAGGGTACTGTGAGAGACAGTGTCAAAAGCTTTGCTAAAATCCCAAACCACCCCATCTACTGGCATCCTTTGGTCAACTAGATGGATGATCTTGTCATAAAAGGAAATTAAGTTTGTTAAGCAGGACTTTCCCCTTTTGAACTTGTCCTGGTTATGAGCAATGACTGCATTGTCTCTCAAGTGTTTCTCAATAACTCCTAGAATTAACTTCCCCATAATTTTACCAGGCACTGAAGTGAGACTGAGAGGCCTGCAGTTACCAGGGTCTTCCTTCTTTCCCTCCTTGAAAACTGGGACTAAATTTGCCAGCTTCCAGTTGGCTGGGACCTCTCCAGACTCCCAAGACCATTGGAAAATAATGAAGAGAGGTGCCACAATGACATCAGCCAGCTCTTTCAGTACCCTGGGGTGAATCCCATTGAGCCCCACAGTTTTATGCACATCCAGCTGGAAATGCAAGTCTTGAACAAGTTCAGAGTTGGCTGGGAGCTTATGATCCCCTAATACATTCCAAAAATTCACACATCTTTTAAATATTTTTTTCTTAAAGAAAAGGGCATCAAGGGATTACTGCAAGACACTATTAGGGGTCAAAGTCATTTGGGATTGTGCATCTTTCATGCTTTTGTTTGCTCCCTTCCTTTGTCTCTATTTCTCTCTCCTCCTCTCCCCTACTGGTACCCTTTTACAGGTGGAACAGCTCATAGCAACTAGAAAACCTGAAATTTGGTATTGAATGGCTGGAGGTTATGACAGGTGTTTCATTGATTACAAATAAAATGTCAGACATAAAATGAAGCATTTGTTTTTATAATTGTCACTCCTTATTGTTGCAATTGAAAGTAATAAGAAATAGCAGCACTTGACCTTGTTGAAATAGAATAGGGTGTAGAGACGTGAGTATTTCCGTTGAAGGTATGTTTTTAATAATGAAATTTTTAAAATACATGCTTTTTAAGGAAAAAAATGTACTAAGTGTAAGAATTTTGGAAAGAAGTACCATGAGATCATTAAAACTGTAAGACATAGCACAGATTTTCACACTTGTGAATTGAATGTGCTCAGTCAAAAGTAAAATCACTGTTCCTGAAAAATTTCCTGTATTACTTGACAGCTGGTTAGAAGTTCCCTTGACAACTGCTCTGGTTAATCAAGGGTGTAAATGAAGCCACTGTTTCAGTATTTTGCAGGAGTCTTTATATTGTGTCTTTAATATCAACACTTTTTCAGTAAAGAGGATTTTTGGGGGGATTTTTTTCCTGTGATGAGCTGCTAAGTTAGACCAGTGTTTGTCAGCTAGTAGGGAGAAAAATAACAGATAATTCTAAATGTAATTCTGCCAATGTTCATTAGAAAATGGACAGTAGTATAACTACTTTGTAATCATTTTTCAGAAGACCAGAAACCCTAGTCTGCTAACTGTGAGATCTTTGTTCAGAAAAAATCTTACCATGATAATTTAGCTTGGATAAGAGCAGAGGCTGGTTCCCTTTGTAGCTTGTGAGTTTTTTATGCCTGATGATCTGATATTTAATTTTGTTATACCTCTCCTTAATCTGTTAGAAATGCCGCTGCACCTTCAGCACTATATACAAAACATAATTGCTATAAACTAAATTTTCTTAAGTATGTTTACATAACCATGAATGCACCATTTTTACATGATTACATTAGGTAATTACAATGTATGAATCCAGTTAAAAGTCTTCTAGAAGTTCCAGTCTCCAGACCTATTCTCATCCATATTGTCAAATGTGTAATCAGTTTAAGATACTTTACTGTGTTTCCCTCGATGTAAACTGGAAGATGAAGCAATCACACCATCAATTAGAGTTTAAGTCAGTCTTTCCAATGATTAGAAGAGGCATTAATATGAATTTTGTGTTCATGCTCTCTACTGTGCTCCTTTAGTGCCACCTTGTGACTAGCTTGAAAGAAAAAAAAGTATGATTGCATTTCCATGCGGAGAAGTAGCACAGCTGTGATAATTTAAGCGAAAACATTTGCTTCAGCAGGATTATACCAGGTAAAATTTGATTTAGAAGTGCCTCAATCTTACCTAGTTTAAGAGGATTTCTTTCAATATCATTTGCAGGCCTAAACTAATCCAATACTTTATATCCACAATTGTGGCATAGGTATGAGTGTGTTAGATAAACATTGCACTTCATTAGAAATTCAGTGTTCAGGCACATAAGATGTAACTAGTAATGGCTTTAAGCACTGCGTATAACTTCTGGTTTGCATCTGTTGAGGTTCATGAGTCTTTTGTAAAGAAATATCCCCTGTAGTAAATCCTTTGTTAATTCTAGTTCTTAATGAGCTTTTATAAAATCCACAGCAGCTATGGAAAAATCATGTTATTCTAAGCCAAGTGCAGAAAAGAAGGCTGAACCTCTTATTTCAAACTTGTGGAAACAAGTACTCAACTACATCAGGCCTGTACCTTGGCATCTATAGGAACAGCTTGGACTCCACATGGCTCCAGACCTTTTTAGATTATTGTGCATAACATTCCCATACGCCCTCCCCATACACTCATTTCCAATAACTTCTCCCCACACACTGAATTCTGTTTTTCATGCATCACAATTTTGGTGCCTGACAAAATAATCCTGCAATAGGAATCATATTGCATTCTCTCCTGTCACTGTCTCTGGAGGGAAAAATACTCTGGCTTTGAGTGCAACTGAAAAATGCCACTGAGATGTGAGGCAGATGGACTGAAATGCCTTCAGCATCTAAACAAGGGAAAAAGCACAACCAAACTAAAAATACTGCAAAATTTAAAGATGTCACTGTTTAGCCATTTTCATCTCAGGTGTTTTTAATGTGGGGTCAGTACCTCATAATATGGGGTTAATTAGAAAAATAAAGAAAAATGTCAAGAGAATAAATAATGAGTTCCATTTTATCTTTTCTAATGTGGATAATGGATTTCAGTCCTCTGTGAGATGCGTGAAATAATACAACTGCATTTATCCTGTTGCAAGATTAAGACAGATTTAATCTTAGATTATTAAAAAATATTATTGAGTTATAGAGCTGCTACATAAAGTGGTATTTTAGTTCAGGTAATTTCTGCTGCATAATATTTCAAGGCCATCCTTTTTTTATCATTGTTTTTAAAAACTAGTATAATTATGTCTGGCATATGTCCATATTGTAGCACTTTGTGGTTTTAAATGCTATAGTAAAGATAGAGACAGAGAAATTTCTGGTTTAATTGCCATATTTCATTAATTGCATAATTTTCTCAGAAAATTGTCTTTTGAGCTGTAATTTTCCGTGCTTTGTCTCTTTCAAAAAGCTATTCTAAGCATATTTCAGTAATCTAGCAAGTTCAAACAGTCCTAATGTTGTGGTAATGTAAGCATGAAAAATATTCATTTTGTTCACATTTCAAATGACAGTTTTTCCTTTCTATGACATAGAACAGAGAGAAATTTCAAGTATGACTTGCTTAGAAATCCTTGCAGAAAAAGGAGTAAATGCTGAAGAAAGGAATGGTAACATTCCTAATATGAGCTCCAGAATACAGGGCAGTAGGTTGCTACTTATACCCTATGGTTTTTTTCTCACAACTTGATCGCTTATCTACTGACTGGCATCAAACAAATCAGTTCTTTTCTTTGATATTTCCTGCTGCATCTTAAAAAAAATGAAACCAACCAAACAAAAAAAAAGTGAAGTTAAGATCTATTTTTTTTTTTCCTTTGGAATTTATGTTTTCTTTTTTCTGACACATTTTTTTAAAGGTAGAATGTATCACTAGGTATGTCTGCATAGGGATGACTGTTATTATCTATGAATTTAGCATACTTGGGCTTGTTTATATAAAGATAGAGCACTAAAGACCATGTCAGCCTCAAGTAATTTTTAAGACTTATTTTGATTGTACTGGTTTAATTCTTCCACTTTCTTTCTTCCCCTAGCAAAGAATAAAACCAGGAGAAATTATGTATACAAAACAGTGATAATGTGTGAATGCCAGACATTTGCAGTGAAAGTTTATGGTGTTGAACTTGGATGGCTAATTGTTTCAAGATGATCAAACTGACTTAGACCATATTGTTCTTTTCGTAAGATGAACATTCTTCTTTATGAACTTTCCACATCACTTAAACTTTTGTTCTTTGTGGGCTGGACTGTTATAATATGTGATATATAGAGTTAAACCTTGAATTGATGTAGTAAATGCAGCAGATGTCGACTTCAGAAACCTCCTGAAAAGCAGTGATAAGGCAGGGGCAGAGGGTCAACTTTACCATGAGCATGTTACGTCTATACTACACTATCCAACCAGAGTAGAAAGCATCAGGGAAAGTTTATGAGTTGGTTTTCCCCAAGAGAATCCTAAATAAGCTGATTTTCTTTTGCCTGAGAATGTTATCATTACACACTGTGATTTACATGGACAATTCCCAGCAGCTGAAATATGAGTAGGAATAATAAATAAAATTCAAAGTATATTTTATATCTCAAGAATTGGTTGGAAATCATTGTAGATGGAAGTATGTTCCCAAAAATTGTCCTTACTCCAAGTATCTAAAAAGGAGATCACAAAACTATCTGTCAATATACCCATTATTTATTAAGGAGGAATTTCTGTTTACTGGATTCACATTTTTATAATGACGTTGTGAAAATTGGCTGATCTTCAGAACAGGAGACATTGCTTCTGGCTCCCTGCATTCAAAATCAGAATGTTATGTTAACTTTGGACTACCTAAGAAGGAGCTTGAAATATATGGAAAAACAAGATGAATTTTTTTAACCTAATATAAGAGAGAAAAATGAACATTTTTCAAACTCATTTGAATAGTCTAGGAGTCTAGATCATATTTCAAAATGTTATAATAGAAGATACCATTCAAATACCACAATCTTTTAAAGAAATTTGAAATGTTCCTGGTTCAAAACCAAGAAAAACGTTGCATACTTACAAAGGTGCAATAATTTAGCACATTTGAACCTCATACAGCAAAGCACAGTGAAAGGTCTGTGAGTTAGTATTGACTGAATGAGCTCTGAAACCAGAAGGAATATAATCATGGGAAAGGTAGGATTTGTCAATATGGTTGCGTCACATGCTGATGTAGATATACTGCATATGAGACTTGTGTTAGTAGATGCACCATTTTATTGCTGCTAGCTCAGAAATCACCACACAGCGGTGAATGTTACACGTATTCATTAGGGGCCTAAACGCTGTATCCATTTACGTCAATACAATGTCCCTGGTAGCTTCAGAGGTGAAAACCTGGACTCTGAATTTCATACTGAAACTACAGACAGAACCTGCTGGCCACGCTTCTTTTGATGCAGCCCAGGATATGGTTGGCCTTCTGGATAGTGAGAACATATTGTCAGCTCATGTCCAGCTTTTCATCCACCAGTATCTCCAAGTCCTTCACTGCAGGGCTGCTCTCAATCTCTTCATCCCCCAGCCTGTATGGATACTGAGGATTGCCCTGACCCAAGTACAGGACCATGCAGTTGGCCCTGTTGAACCTCTTTGAGGTTCACATGGGGCAACTTCTCAAGTTTGTCCAGGTCCCTCTGGATGACATCCTGTCCCTCTGACATATCAACTGCACCACTCAGCTTGGTGTCATCTACAAAATTGCTGAGTGTACACTCAATCCCACTGTCTATGTCGTTGATGAAGATGTTAAACAGCAGTGGTTCCAGTACAGACACCTGTGGGATGCCACTTGTCACCGATCTCCATCTGGACATTGAACCATTGACCACTACACTTTGAATGTGGCCATCCAACCAATTCTTCATTCACTGAATAGTCCACCCATCAAATCTATATCTCACGAGCTTAGAGAGGATGTTGTGGAGGACCAAGTCAAAGGCTTTACAGAAATCTAGATAGATTACAACCATGCCTCCTCCCTTGTCCACTGATGTAGTCCCCCCATCATAAAAGACCACTAGGTTGGTCAGGCAGGATTTGCTCTTGGTGAAGCCATGCTGGCTGTCTCAAGTCACCTCCCTGTCCTCCATGTGCTTTAGCATAGCTCTAAGGAGGATCTATTCCACTATCTTCCGAGGTACAGAGGTGAAGCTGACAGGTTGATAGTTCCCAGGGTCTTCCTTTCTACCCTTTTTAAAAATGGCTGTAATGTTTCCCTTTTTCCAGTCACCAGGGACTTCACTTGACTGCCATGATTTTTCAAATATTGTGGAGAGAGACTTGGCAACTACATCAGCCAATTCCCTCAGGACTCTGGGTTGAATCTCATCAGGTCCCATAGACTTAAGTATGTTCTGGTTCCTCAGGTGGTCTTGAACCTAATCTTCTTTTAGACTGGGAGGGGCTTTTCCCCTGATCCCCATCTTGTATTCCACCAATTCAGGAGGTGTGAGGAGAGAGGTTGACAGTGAAGACTGAGGCAAAATGTTGAGTACCTCACCCTTCTCTTCATCTGTTGTTAACAACCAGGCAATGTCCCTATAGGGTTCCCAAGTTACCTGTCCCTGCTTCTACTGCCTATGCATTTCTGTCTTGCCCCACAAGTCTCGACTTAGAAATGCTGGTCTCTTGCTTTCCTAATTTCTTACACCTGGGGACTGAGACCTCTATGGAAAGCATCCTTAAAGATCTGTGAGCGCTGTTCTACTCCCTTGTCCCTGAGGGCAATTTCCAGGGGTGTCCTATTGACTAGTCCTTGCAAAGCTGGAGTTTTTCTGTCCTAAAATTCAGGGTCCTAACTTTACTCTCTGCCTGACCCATATCCCTTAGGACTGTGAACTCCACCAGCATGTGGTCACCGCAGCCCTGGCTGCCTCCAATCTTGATGTCACCAATTAGCTCACTTGCACTGGTGACTACCAGGTCCAATATCACATCCCTCTGGTAGGGCTGTCTTATTACCTGGCTTTAAAAGTTATTCTCCATGCATTCCAGTAGTCTCTTGGGTTGCCTACAGCTTGCCATACTACTTTTCCGGCTGATATTGGGGTGGTTGAATTCCCCCAGCAGGAAGAGAGCCTGTGAGCATGAAGCCTCCTGTAGCTGGAGTAAGAAGGCTTTGTCAATAGGCTCCCCTTGATCAGGCAGCCTGTAGTAGGCACCAACTACAAGGTTTTCTTTGGTGCCTCGGTCTCTAATTCTTACCCATAATCTTTTGAACAACTCTTGGCTATTCTTCAGAAACAGCTCTTCACACTCTATCCATTTTTTGACATAGAGTGCAACACCTCTGCCCCTCCTTCCTTGCCTGTCCCTTCTGAACAACCTGTAGCCATCAATAGCTGCACTCAAGTAATAGGTTTCATCCCACCAAGTTTCAGTAATTGCAATCAGGTCATAGCTTTCTAGCAGCACAGTAGCTTCCAACTCCTCCTATTTGTTGCCCATGCTGAGTGCATTGGTGTAGAAGCACTTCTCCTGGGCTCTTGGCTGTGGCAGCTTCTTAGAGGAACTCCCCTTTTAATACCTTTAAGGTATTTCACTGATGTTTCCCCATTGGCTCCTATTATCTCAGGAGCCCCTGGCTCATCTCCATAGCACTTCAAGTGTGCTGCAGTGTCCCCAGCATGCCTCAGAGCAACAGGCTGAGGGCACTCGCTAGCAGTCCCTGCTAGAATAAAATGAGGTAAATCACACCATGGCAGCTGCACATAATCAGGTGGTGTCTTATGAAAAGGCAGGCATTTGAGAATATGGTAGGTCTTAATGACGTTCATCTGGGAGTAAATTGACCTTGGCAGTTCTGAGGCAGTTTCTAAGATTAGTAATATATGCTTCTAGTGATCACTTAATGGGCTTTAAAGTACGTTAACTCTTTCATACGTCTGTGGCCTACTATAAAAATTTATCTATACCAACACAAAAATAGTTTATGAGGTTCCAGTCATTGTCCTTTAGCATTGGATCAGCTGAAAAAAATGGAAAATTTGGCAGTCCATACAAATGTATAGATTTTTTTCAGAATCTTTTGTAAAATCTGTTGTGTAACATTTGTGAAATATTACAAAAAATGCAACATTGTTCTTGTTGAAGGCCTTACTCTGGAAACTTAATTATGTGGATTTAAGCTAAGCAGAGTTTCATGTACAAGGTGCATGTAGTCAGTAAACCCTAACATTCTTGCCAAAAGGAGGCCCATCACATTCTCTTTTAAAGCATGTGAAAATTGAAACTGAGGCAGAGTAGAATTGAGAAGCACTTCTACAGAAATAGCAAAGCTCAGTTTTAAATAATCTATCGACTGCTATTCTCCTACCCTGCCATTGATGCAATAATATTTATGTAAATTTCCTTTCTAAATACAAAACCAGGATATTTGAAAATCATATTGTTGGATTGAATTTTTATTGCTGATAGTATTAATAACATTTCATCAGATCTCATCATAGAAAGAACCTGAAGAATTTTCAGTGTTTTATTGAATGTTCGCTAGTATTTACTTTAAAAAATCCCTTAACCTTATATTCTTCTTTATCTCTGAAGCTCAGTACCAGCATTTACATTAACAGCATGCTTCCCAAGTAGCGATAACTATATCACAGTGTCATCTTGCTGCACAGAGGTATGCAGCCTTTCATTTCTTATTCCATTTCTGTTTCTCCTGTAGGGCAGGAAAAGAAAATTTCCACAGAGGGAGTTCAGCATCATTCAACATTGATGTTACGTGTCCAACAATCCTCTGTACTAGGGAGACCATGTGTCAGCCACAGTTACAATTTATCAATACCCACTTAAGCATGTAAAGATCTCTTTCTTCTTTGTCTCTGTATACATTTCAAACACTAGAGTCAAGAAAAGTAGGAAAGCAAATAGAAAAGGGGCATTAGTAGAAGAAACTTACATCTTTTGTCTCCTGGGTAGTCCACATAGCCATGAAACTGGAATTATTAGTGTTCAAAGATTTTCATGAGGCAGAAGCATCTTCTTCACATTGCCTTTGCTGTGTGAGGTTTGAATACTTTGCTGTCAACAGCATAAACAGTAATGAGATCTTTTATTTCCTTCCAGCTATATGTTGCCTGTGAGCAGTCCTGAAGGTTACTGTATGATTGAAATTGCTGCAGATAGAAATCCTCCTATACAACACAGACTTCCTCTCTCATATCGAGCATCTCAGGTGAGTCTGCAAAGTATCAAAAAAAATCTATTTGCTTTGAACATTTCATTGGCATATGCAGTTAGTTATTTCCAAAGGCAAATAGGCATTCTGAGTTTTTCTAAAGGAGGAAATGTAATTTCTCCTCAGGTATCATTCTACGTACTTGATTTCTCTTTAATGTCTTTTCATATCAAGCATCCATAGTGCTTCCATTAATTTCTTCCATTTACCTGACTCTGAAACTTCTCTTTCAACTGCCTAAAGTCCATGAAAGGGACATTGATACTGCAAGAGAAAAAATAACGTATTAGCAATGTCATTTAACTAGGTCATGGTGTTACTAGAAACAATTCAGATATTGTTAAGCAGTAATTCTGATCACTTTTTATTTGCAAGCCACATTGTCTAGTGAAGCACAGTTATGAATGATCAATGAGTTATCCTGGTGTCAGTACAGTTTCTAAGACTTCACTTCTGAATAGTATAATAAAAATGGCTGTCTCCATGTTGAAAATGGTATCAGAAGACTCATTCTCAATAGGCCACCTTTCTCAAATCTTGTGGTTTTCTGTTACTCCTTGTCTCCATGTTACTGCCGCTCTTTGTTATGCATTCTCTCATCACAAGATTACTTCTTTATGATGCATTGCTAATGTTTTTAGACTTGAGAACTTGAACTGTGGTTGACAGCTCACCTTAGAAGTTTGTTGCCTAGAAGACAGGGCATTTAGCTGTAGAGATGCCAATCACGATGTGCATCTTGCGGTGTGCACTGGTGGTTAGTAATACAGTTTCTTCCCTGTTTCTTCCCAGAGTCAGTATCTAGGTATTTGTCCAGTATGATATAAAGGATTAACTCATATTAGATATTTCTAAAGCCCACAAGTGGGGTTTTGAATTGAATGTTCTGGTCATCCTCAATTACCATCTTTTGGTTCATGTTGCAGAGCAATCCTGGAGCATGCCAGCTGAATTCTTTTAGGGTAAAACAGTACAAAAGATGCTTTCTGTAAGTGCAGTTAGTGTCCTGTAAACACTAACGAGTATTTCATAGCACCAAATTATATTTAATCCAGAATAACCCCTTGCATGGTATGTAGTATGAATGTTGTATCCTCATGACTATTACACTTTACAGATCTGCTCCTAATCTCCCAGAGCCCATATTTTATTTACAAAGTACACAAATTTCTTCCTGTTACTGGGCAAGCTAAATCTTCTTACCACTCAGGCTGCAAGTGAAGAAGGACATTTTCAAATTAGTCTTTGAAAAGTTAAGCATGAGTGTTACAGAAGTTAATATCATGTTAATATAATGTAATATTAAGCTTGTTATCCTCTATGCTTCCTTAAAATATATTCTGGTTAAGCCAGTTAAATTCAGAACAGGACCTTTACAGAAAGAAATGTATACTATGGTGTACTAGTATGAGTTTGAACATTCATTATGATAAAATTCATTGATGCAAGAAACAGCAGAGCCTATTGAAGTTGTTCTGTAGTACACTGGATCTACCTCTGAGGTTAGTGCCTTTGTAAAATAAGCGAAATAATAAAAAGATTGTGTTGCAAAAGGAGTGTTAAAAACACTTTTCTTAATCATACTTTACATTCCAGTCCAATGCTTTGCTTAATTTGTGTAACAGGTTCATAAGCAGAGAGAAAATGTCTGTCTGTAAACACTACTTACAAATCTTGTGTGTGACTACACTAGCTTATAGCTTTGTTTGAAAGGGAATAAAGTCAAGTGATATGAAATGAATTTGACAAGTGCTGAGCCAATGTCTTTGAATTCCTTCCACATGAAAAATCTGATTTAATTTTATCCATGCTCCAAAATAAGTATGTTTTTTTTTTTTTTCTCTTCTTTCTAAACAAAAGACATTGTAAGTAGAGGAATATCTGGTGGTATTCAGGTGCATTGTGTCTCCAAATTTCACTTGAAATTGTCAGCAAAATAGTTCCAGGATGGATAAAAGCAATACAGGAAACAGCAAAGCAAAATCACACGGAAGTATGTTTTCCAGATAAATCAATGTGATGTTTTCCTCCTGTTCCTATTTCTTTACAGTTGATGTCTGCATATGATAGTGAAGGGCCCCTTCACTATAAATTATCTCCTCACATATTTTACATACACTGTGATATATTTTTCATTCCATTGTTTTATTCTCAGGCTAGATTTCAACATCTTTCTAGATTGATGGTGTTGTACAAATAAATGCATCATAGTGTGATACAATTATGAAAAATTTTTTTTTCAATTCTTAGTGACAGGCATGTAGCAAAGGAACTTAGGAATGGTGAAATCCCATGTCAGAACTCCAGAAAGTCAGTCATTAGCATGAGAAGTGGAATTCACAGTGCTAAATGAGTCACAGATCCTTTATATGTGATGGTCAAGGATTTGACTTCTAAGTCAGCTAACACAGGAGATACCATACTGAGCACAAATATGATTTTGTCAGTCCCACTATGAAATTGTCGATGTTTCTTTGGCACCTTTATAAGGATGTTCTATGCATTTGTGTCTCTAGAATGTACTACCTAAAACTCTCCCCTTTTCTCTGAGCTTCAGTCTGGTTTCTGCCATTCATAAAAACAAACAAACAAACAAAAAGTCTTATTTTCTGTATTAACCTTATCTTGGGATCCTGTAGGTCCCAGATCCTAAAGAAAAGCTTTATCTTCAAGACTACAGCTTCTCCCATGTTTCTGTAACAACTATAAACCATGAATGTAAAACTCATAGTATAGAATGAGGGAAGCAATATGAAGACATGACTATGTTCATTGCAGTTAAGGCTGGAAATTCCAATTAGTTTTTCATGGGATATGTGTTGTCTTACACATTTGAAGATATGCAAATACATTAAACGACTTTTTTTTTTTTATGGATTAATTTATTTTTTTTAAGAAAAGAGTTCCACCTTTGTAAAAAATAAACCCTTCGGCAAGTATCAGTTTTTGGCCAGCTTCAAGTAATGGCTGTTTCCTTTATCTCTAATTATTATGCGGTCATTGCTTACAGTAACATCACAAATCACATTCTTTTCTGATTATGCTCTTCTTGTTTCTGCAGATAACCTTTGGCTCAGTCTTCCTCGGAAATGTTCCTGTTCATGAAGAGGTTCACCAATGTGCTGGACAGATACATGGCTATAAAGGATGTATTAGGGATTTTCAAGTTAACAACAAAGAATTGTTCATCATAGATGAGGCTCTTGGGGGGAGGAATGTTGAGAACTGCAATGTTCCAATATGTGATTATCATCCATGTCACAATGGTGGGACCTGCACTAGGTAAGAGTTACCTCTTTAATCATTCTATCATCTATTAACACTCTGTGGTTAATAGGTTCATCCTTAATGAGAAATTACTATAATTTTTTGGTATAATTAAGTAATCAGCAATCTTTTGTCCTGATAACATGAAATAGAAAATGTGGTATCTGCAGGCCTAACCAGAGAGATTTTATACCTTATTTGCTTACATGAAAAGAGATATAAAATGTAACTATATTGCCCACAGCAAAAATACTGGATTGCTGACAAAATTCATTTGCAGTCAACTAGATCTGTTCCTCTACAAGGCTCAGTGACTAAATCAGACTCTTTGTATAGATAGTTTGGACCAAAACACATAAGATCTCATTCTTCTATCTAACTCTGTATCTGACTAGGCATTGTACCCTCACATATCTTCATGGTGTGCTCCTGGGTACACACCATAGGCCATCATCATCATGCTATCACAACACTAAAAAGTAAGTCAGCACCTTCAGCATGTGTGAATAAGCATTGTCAAAGAACTTTTGAAAGTTAAAGTACATCATGCTGAAAGAGGAAATGGGGTCCAAGAGAGACATGAGCTAAAAGCACAGAGAATTATGGTTCAGTTCAATGATGGTTCAACTGGAGCACAGTAACTTTTTAAGCTATAGTAACTTGCTAATTGTCTAAGGCACTTAGCTTCTAGGAACCACACTTCTGTTTAAAATTGATAGAATTTGTGAAGTAGCTGCCATGTCTATTTTTAAAATTGCACTTCAACTTCAAAGCAAATGCTGAACACAACATAGTCTAAAATTCTTTTAAACCTCTGGACCACTGTGTGTTTCTTAGGTTGAGGAGACCTTGAATCAAAGTTTTGAGGTGCTTCTCTGTCTCTTTTTATTGATATGAGCGTACAAAGAACACCAAATGGGTGTTTGATCTCTAAGTCTTGTTTGACTAGAGCAGAAATGAAAGAAAGGCAACTTTATGAAAGTATATACAGTTTACCTACCAGACTGGTGAAACTGAGTGTGTACTTGGGAGTAATTAGTCTATTTTTCCGCTGTTGTTCTTTGCTATATCTCTGTCATTCTATTGTTTGGCCTGTCATCTACAGGAATACTATTTCATTTAAAGCTTGGGTACTGAATAATTCATGACCATTGGATTTGTTTCCTGCCTTTCTGCTTTCCAACTGCTGGCCTCAGCCCTTTTCAGAAATGCATTTCTTCTGAAATGGGTCACTGCTCTTCTGTCCAGAGGAGTCATGGAAGACTGTGTATGTGCAAAGCAGGGATAAGCAGCTCTATAGAAGCACAATTTTCATGGTTTTCTATAGCAGCCAACTGATTTTCAGGGATCACCTCCTCCAAGCCCAAGAATGATACGTTCCAATGAGCAGGAAGTCAAGTGGCAGGAAGCCTGCATGGATGAACAAGATGCTTCTGACAAAACTCAGACATCAAAAGTAAGCATACAAGAGGTAGAAGCATGACGAGGTGACCTGGGAGGAATATACAGAAAATATCCAAATACACAGATATGTGATAAGGAAAGCCAAAGTCCATCTGGAGATTAATTTGGCAGGGGATATGCTAGGCAAAACCAAATGGTTCTACAAGTACATCAACAGCAAAAGGAAGACTTGGGAAAAATGGGCTTGCTGCTGAATGGGACAGGTGTTCTGGTGGTAAAGGATCCAGAAAAGACTGAAATACTCAGTGCCTTCTTTCCTTCAGTCTTTATTGATAATACTGACCTTCAGGAGTCTATTCCTCTCAGACCTGTAGTAGAAAGTCCAGAGCAAGGAAGACTTATACTTGGTGGAGGAGGATCAGATTAGAGAACATTTAAACCAATTGAACATGTATAAGTCCATGGGACCTGATGAGATTCACATACGAGTGCTAAGGGAGCTATCCGAGGTCATAGAAAGGTCAATCCTTTTAATATCTGAAAGATCAAGGTGATTGGGAGAGGTTACTGAGGACTAGAAGACGACCTTCAGGAAGGGCAAGAAGGAGGATCTGGGCAACTACAAGGCTGTTAGCCTCACCTTGATCTATGGGAAGCTGATGGATCAAATTGTCCTGGAAACTGTTTCCAAACTCATGAAGGACAAGAAAGTGGTTGAAAGTGGTCACTATGTATTTATGAAGGGGAAATTGTGCTTAAGCAACCTGATAGTATTCCACAATGAGATAACTGACTTGACAGATGAGGGGAGAGCACCGGATGTAGTTTACCCAACTTTAGTAAGGCTTCAACACAGCCTCTCATAAAATCTTTAGTGACAAACTGATTAAGTACTGGTTAGGTAAGTGCACAGTGAGGTAACCTGAAAACTGGCTGAAGAGCAGTCTCAAAAAGTACAAAGGATCAGAGACACAAACTCCATCTGGAGACCAGTCACTAGCAGAGTACCCCAAGTCTAAATACTAGATCCAATACCATTTATCTTCCTTAATTACATATAAGGGACTAGAATAATCCCCTCATAATCCAGGAAGTGGTAGTTAACAACCTTCTAAGCCAACTGGAAACCCACAAGTCTATGGGGCCAGATGGGATCCACCCGAGAGTGCTGAGGGAGCTGGCAGAGGAACTTGCCAAACCGCTCTCCATCATTTATCAGCAATCCTGGTCAACTGGGGAGGTCCCGGATGACTGGAGACTTGCCAGTGTGACACCCATCTATAAGAAGGGCAGGAAGGATGATCCGGGGAACTACAGGCCTGTCAGCCTGACCTTGGTACCGGAAAAGGTTATGGAACAGTTCATCTTGGGGGTGATCACACGGCAAGTGCAGGACAATGGGGGGATAAGGCCCAGCCAACATGGGTTCATGAAGGGCAAGTCCTGTTTAACCAACCTGATCTCCTTCTATGATCAGGTGACC